>CAUYRH010115882.1:0-53361 GCA_963574655.1 Perodicticus potto | reverse complement strand
GGTACATGTATACCATGGAATACTATGCAGCCTTAAAGAAAGATGGAGACTTTACCTCTTTTGTGTTTACATGGATGGAGCTGGAACATATTCTTCTTAGCAAAGTATCTCAAGAATGGAAGAAAAAGTATCCAATGTACGAAACTAGAACTTTTGTTAAGAAATTACGTTGTCAACTCAGTGCCTGTGGCTCAACGGGCTAAGGTGCCAGCCACGTATACCTGAGCTGGCAGGTTCGAATCCAGCCCGGGCCTGCCAAACAACAATGATGGCTGCAACCAAAAAATGGCCGGGCATTGTGGCGGGCACCTGTGGTCCCAGCTACTTGGGAGGTGGAGGCAGGAGACTCGCTTGAGCCCAGGAATTGGAGTTTACTGTGAGCTGTGATGCCACAGCACTCTATCCAGGGTGACAGCTTGAGGCTCTGTCTCAAAAAAAAAAAAAAAAAAGAAAAAAGAAATTACGTTCTCGAGTCTTCCCAAGTGCCGATGAAATAATCAAAAAGATGCATGGCAGCCAGCTGACATAAAGTTATCTAGAGAAACATGGATTTGATGTTCCTATTATGGTCCCTAAATTAGATGGCTCAGGCTCCCTTCACCTACTTTTTCTGTGACAGATGTGGAACGTTATGTAGGTGGTGACAAAGTGATAGATGTCATTGATGTGGCGAGGCAAGCAGACAGCAAAATGACACTTCACAATTACGTTAAATACTTCACAAATCCTAACGGACCAAAAGTGTTAAATGTGATCTGCCTTGAATTTTCAGATACAAAGATGTCTGAATTGGTGGAAGTCCCTGATATAGCCAAAAAACTTTCTTGGGTAGAAAATTATTGGCCAGATGATTCAGTCTTTCCCAAGCCATTTGTTCAGAAATACTGCTTAATGGGAGTTCAGGACAGCTATACATATTTCCACATTGACTTTGGTGGAACTTTGGTCTGGTACCATGTCCTCTGGGGTGAGAAGATTTTTTATTTGATAAAGCCAGCAGATGAAAATTTGGCACTCTATGAATCTTGGAGTTCCTCTATGACCCAGAGTGAGGTGTTCAAATTTGGAGATGAGGTGGATAAATGCTACAAGTGTGTGGTAAAGCAGGGACATCCCTTATTTGTTCCTACAGGGTAGATTCATGCTGTGCTCACTTCTCAGGACTGTATGGCTTTTGGAGGGAACTTTCTGCACAACCTTAACATTGGCATGCAGCTCAGGTGTTATGAGATGGAGAAAAGGCTAAAAACACCAGATCTTCTCAAATTCCCTTTCTTCGAAGCCATATGTTGGTTTGTAGCCAAAAACTTGCTGGAAACCCTAAAAGAACTGAGAGAAGATGGTTTCCAGCCTCAAACTTACCTAGTACAGGGAGTGAAAGCACTGCATACTGCTTTAAAATTATGGATGAAAAAAGAACTTGTATCTGAACATGCCTTTGAAATTCCAGACAGTGTTAGACCTGGACATCTTATTAAAGAACTTTCTAAAGTAATTCGAGCCATAGAGGAAGAAAATGGCAAACCAGTTAAATCTCAGGGAGTTCCTACTGTGTGTCCATTTTCACGATCCTCAAATGAAGCAACTGCCCCATACCATTCTCGGCGAAAGATGAGGAAACTTCGAGATCATAATGTCCGAACTCCTTCTAACCTAGACATCCTAGAGCTCCACACTAGGGAGGTCCTCAAAAGATTAGAGATGTGTCCATGGGAAGAGGATATCTTGAGCTCTAAACTGAATGGAAAATTCAACAAACATCTCCAACCTTCTTGCACAGTACCTGCATGGAGGGCAAAAGATAATGATCTACGATTACTGCTGACAAATGGAAGATTAATTAAAGATGAGAGACAGTCTTTCGCAGATCAGAGTCTTTATACAGCAGATAGTGAAAATGAAGATGATAAAAGAAGGACAAAAAAGACAAAAATGAAGATAGAAGAGAGTTCAGGAATAGAGGGGATGGAAAATGAAGCATCTCAAAAGCCACTTAACAGATTTTTTACACGTGTGAAATCAGAACTCAGGAATAGATCATCAGGATATTCTGATATTTCTGAGTCAGAAGACTCTGGACCTGAGTACAGTGCACTGAAAAATAATTTTGCCACTGAAGAGTCTGAAAGTTCAGGTGATGAAAAGAAACAAGAAATAACATCAGATTTTAAGGAAGAATCTAATGTGATGAGGACCTTACTTCAAAAGGGCCAGAAGCCATTTAGAAGTGAAACTCCCATTAAAAGGGAATGTCCTACCTCGAGGAGCACAGAGGAAGAAGCTATTCAGGGCATGCTGTCTGTGGCAGGGTTGCACTGTTCCACATGTTTACAAAGGCAGATACAAAGCGCAGACTGCAGTGGTGAAACAACCTCTCACCAGGATCCCGGCAGGTGCCGTAGCAGTGACCATGAGGTTAGGCAGTTGTATCGCTATGGATATGGATACCACGTCAAGACTGAAGATCGAGATTTGAGGACTTCTTCCTGGATTAAACACTTTGATACTTCCAGACCTAATCCTCAGGATCTAAGTAGAAGCCAGAAATCCATCAAAACAGAAGGTTCATCGGAAACCATTCAAAAGGTACCAAGTCAGAATTATGCGGACAGCAGTGGCGCAGGCCTTCAGAATGGAAAGTATGTACAGAATTCAACCTTGATTTCAGGGACATGCCAGATAAGTAATGGCAGTCTGAGCCCAGGAAGGCCAGTTGGTGAAACTTCTTTTTCAGTGCCCCTTTACCCTACCAAGAGACCTGCCTCAAATCCACCCCCTCTCAGCAACCAGGCAACAAAAGGTAAACGCCCCAAAAAAGGAATGGCAACAGCCAAACAACGTCTTGGGAAGATCCTTAAGTTGAACAGAAATGGCCATGCACCTTTCTTTGTGTGACAGAGCTGCTGTTGCAGCCACTTTTGCCTTTGGAGACCAGTTTTGGGGGTGCAGGAGCCTGGCGCTTCCACAGTCCCCCTGCCTGGAGCAGTTTGCGTGTACAGTAAGAACACTGCCTGAAGACCAGAATGAACCTGATGCTGCATTTTCACTGTGCCACACCCACTCAGCAATAACCATTTTGGACCTAGTGGGGGACAGGAAGGACGGTAGAACCTTAAAAAGAGACCTTGAACTGGAAAGGGTCTCTTGGCAGGGCTTGAATTTCATTTTATGGTTGGTAGTGTCTTGATTTATTTTCAGTGATAGGATAAAAATTATCAATAATTTATTTAACAGATTTTTTTTTTAAGTTAATAGCTTACAAATTCTTTCTTTAAAAAAAAAGAAGAACCTCTCCAATGGAAATGTATTTTAATATAATATTTCACACTTCTGTTTTATTAAAAATATCCACTCTCTTTACTGCCATCTTACAGTTATGATTTTTATAATACGGCCAAGTTGCCATAGGTTTATAGTCGTTACAACTTTTCTCTCTTTCTCTGTTTCTTCTTTTGGTTTTTTATTTTTATTTTTTAATCAATTATTGCTCATTTCAGTTCTTCCAGAATTTTCCCCTATAAAATAGCAAAGTCTTTATATATATTTTTAAAATTTGAGAATGCAAAGTCACAAATTATTTACAGATGAAAATAAGAGTAATTTTTATGCAAGTATATAAATAAGAAAGGCATGAATTTTGAAATGAAATAGATATATAAAGTTCTTGCACCATCAATACTTAAATGTTTTGAAAGGATCCAAAATACTTACATCTTCAGAATTTTCCTGCTATTGCCTAGACAAAACCATTAAATTCTACTTGTGGTTACCTATTCTTTTTTTTTTTTTTTTTCAATGTTCAGTTGTGGTTACCTATTCTTGCAAGGTGAATTTTGGTATGGTAAATGTTAGCTTGCATGCCAGGAATTTTTCTGCAGCATCTACTACTATATATATTTTTTACCTCTAGAGAAAGAATAAGGATGTTGTTATCTTAGCTCTTTAGGTTAAATATTGAGTATGTTTTGGTTTAAAATTACTATGGATTTCAAAGATTCATATTAATTAGTTTGAACTTGGCACATGTACATTTTGATTTTGGCTCCAAGATAGATTCTTCTTGTAAAAGTTACTACATATGGGGAAATAATGATTCTTGGTTCCTAAGCCATCTTTTGGGTTTTGGAAAGAACTTTCCTCTACCCTTACCCACCCATCTCCCCTTCCCACTCTCTCCCAATCTAAGATTTAGCCTTTTTGGAGCTGGTATAATGAAAGGCTTGTTTGTTTCTAATGAGAAAAGAGACACAGTGAGATATATAAAGCCTACTTGAGCTTGGGTTTGTTTATTTAACTTGACAGAAAAGACAGCAAAATTTTAATAAAAGTCTCACTGTCTTCTAGATACTATTAGCATTTGGACTATATCAGTGAACCAAATAGTCAAACTTTCTGACCATTCCTTCTATGGAAGATCCAGCCAGCTGACAACTTAGATGCCCAACTCAGCAAAGTCATTGTCCAAGTAAAGTCACTAACATTTTCTCCATCATCATGTCCCGTCTGTGCCGTGGAGGAATGCAGGGGACACGAGAAAGTTACCATGAGGGTAAAGGAGGGGAACAATTAGTGACAGTTGGGAGCTTTTTCCCCCTTGTATTTTTTTTTAAAAAACAATATCCTTTTTAAAAAGCATATACAGAGTGATGGATACAGTTGAAAATTATAGGTAGTCTAGGGCCCAGGAGATATGAACTAGGCTATTTGTAAATTATTTGAAATATTATGCCCATTTTGTTATAAAAATACTGAACTCCTTACTAAGTCTATCCCTGGTAAAGGGCCAGAATCCAGAATACATTCATTTCAATAAGACAAACACATTCAGATTTTTATCTACTACTTTAGGGACAAGTCGACTGTAGTAATTAATGGAAGCTCTGATCACTGTTATATTTAAAAAAACACAGGTATAAGTACTTAATGGTTTATATAGGCCTTTTTGTTAAAAAACCAGATTATTGATGTATAATTTATATAACATGACATAACATTTTTCAGTGTAAAATTCAATGACTTTTAATAAATATACAGAGCTGTGCAATCGTCACCAATATTCAAATGTAGAACATTTTCAGTGCTCCATAATGGTCCCTGTGCCATTTCGATAGGCTTTAGTGAATGAATTTACAAACAGGTTTATGAGAGTGTTTACATGAGAATATTTATCCTAATCTTTGCATGAACATTTAAAACTAGAGACTGAATCTTTATAGTTATGGTCTGTGGGGTAAGATTTACCACATTTAATTTAGAAACAAATAAATATTTGGGAAGGTTTGGGTTAAAAAAAATGAAAACGTAAGATCTCCATATGGTACAGTACTTCAGACTTTTTTTTCAAGTTATTTCATACTAGAGTGTGAAAGTATGTGTATGAGTTTGTATGTCTGTGTTTCTTTATAGTTAATATGAGTTGTAAAGTTTGATAATTTCCCTTGATTACAGCAACCATCACTAAATATAATGAACTTGGTGACTGCTAATGGACGAAGTGCTTTTGATATAGGTTAATGAAAATTTGGGATACAAATATTATCAATTGGTAGCTGCAGACACTTTGTTGGAGAGAAATGATTCCAAAATGATTTTATAACATATCTTTGAAAAAATGAATGAGCATTTTGAATTCTTTTTTTTTTTTTTTTTATTGTTTGGGACTCATTAAGGGTACAAAGAATTAGATTACACTGACTCTGTTAGGTAAATTCCCTCTTGTAATTGTGTCCTGCCCCAAGAGGTATGCCATATACCCTGACCCCCTGACCCCTCCCTCTTCTTCTTTTGAGATCCCTCATTTCCCTACCCCCCACCTTGAATTAGATCATCTACTGCTTTCACATTATAATTGAGTACATTGGATTCTTGCTTCTCCATTCATTTTGAATTCTATAATAAAATACTTTGTATAACTTTTAGAATTATGTTACAATGTATGTATGCCTTTTACTGTAGTCACAGGTGATCAGACTTAATTGTTATATTATGACGGGTGGGTTTTTTCTTTTCTTTTAATAAGGATAAATACACATAAACTAACATAAAGGAAAGTGTTTGTTCTTGGGGGAGTAAATTTGATACATAATGAATGTCCCACATAATGTTGCTGCGCTTCATATATATAGAGTGGCAACTTTAAAGAAGCGTAAGGTAGAATACTTTTTCCATATTTTTGGCAACAGATAAAATCATCTAATAAAAATTTTGACTATTTGTTTTTCTTTTTGAATTAAAAATTTCTTTTGATTTAAGAAATTATTTAGAAGAAAACTACTTAGGAATATTATGTAAAGTTGGTGCAGTTGGTATTTGAGTTTGAATTTGGGACAGGGAAGAAATTTATGCTTTCATTGGCAATACCGTATATAACTTGATTAATTAGAATGCATTTGTGCTTCATTTTGATGACTCCTGGTATGTGAGACATTTGGAAGACTTATTTGGTGGTAGTTATTGGCCTTACAAAAAAGAAACATTTCCTTTATGAGAATATCTCCTGACAGATTTTTGTGTATAGGAACTTTCCAATGAACTCTATTCATTGAAATATTTGTGTCAAGATGGTTGTTGAGTTTGAGGTAAGACAAAATAATTGGCTGTTTCCAATTAGCAGTAAAGAAAACTAACCTTAAATAAAAAAAAAAACCTAGAAAGGTAATCAGTGCTATACTACAAAATTTGATATCTGTATCTCATATGTATAAAATAAATATAAACTACAATAAATAAAATTTCATTATTTTAGCAATTTTCTAGATGCCTCTTGTTTGGGAGGTTGGCCCAAGATAAGTGAACACTGGATGTAAATCCATTTATAGGGGTAATCTTAGTCACACAAGTTCCTGTTGTTCACCAGTGGGCCTTATCTCTTTGATTGTGTAATACATGGCTATCTTCTTTTCAGTCATCATGCTGAATTGTAATTTTTTTTATGTGTTCCACACAATGAAGTTGGGAACTGTACTGGATTTACGAATTTCCAGGGTGCTGTACCTGATTCATATATTTCCATGGTGCAAGATCAGTAGATAGCGGTAAATGATGAATTGTACTGCAAGGAGAAAGCCCTCAATTATGAGGGATGGTTCGAAACTATTTTGAACTATTTTCTTTGTTCATTTGGAAAAATAAGATGCCTTCTAATGGCTGGAAAGCATCCAAACTGTTTAAATATCAAAGTATTAAAATTATTAAAAATTGAAGTTTTTTTAGAAAGTAGAAATATGATGCTATTGCTTCTGATCTTTCATCTGTCAGCCAGTGTTTATTTTGGTTTCTTATTGAATGTTATTTTGCTGAAAAAGTTAGATCAGTGGGCAAGTTTTTCACTTTGAGCTCAGGATACATGTATTGAGCATAAAGTGAATTTAACATTAAGAAAAAAGAAAGAAAAACAGATACCACTTTCAAGGAATTCTTATTTATATCATATTAATTCTACAAAGGAAAAAGAAACCTGAACAAACCTAATGAGGAAGATGAATACGCATCTTTAATACAACATGAATATTGGCATCATCTTTTTGGAATTATTTGGTTTTAGAAAATTCTAGAAGATTATATTTTATTGGGCCACATTACTAATTGTGAAAGCATGATTTTTATGATTTTGTTTTATTGTTGAAGAATTATGATTTATTTATGTTCTTCTAAAGCTGACTGTATCCTATTCTATCTTATTTGTATTTGAAGATACAAACATTTTCAGTGGCTCCTCCAGGCCTCACGCATCTTGTGGTAATTCCACCCTCCTTTAAAGAATTAAAATGAGAGCGGTGCCTGTGGCTCAAAGGAGTAGGGCGCCAGCCCCATATGCCGGAGGTGGCGGGTTCAAACCCAGCCTTGGCCAAAAACTGCAAAAAAAAAAAAAAAAAAAGAATTAAAATGAAAGATTTTATTTTTCTGGAAGTTTGTGCCAGAATGGTGGGTTCCTTTTATAACATGGGAAAATCTGGCAATTCCCTTTTGTTCCATTCAAAATTTCTAAAATAAATTTAATCATCTCATTGTGATTTTATTATAATTCACTGTGCAAAATCAAAACTGGGTAGATGGACATTTTCAACTTATGTGTGTGTGTGTTTTGAGGGGTGAGGAGTGATTCCATGGTTTGTGGTGGTAATTATTTCAGCAATTACAGGATTATTTGAGGTGACGATATGATGAAAGATAGAATGATCATGTGTGCTTTAGTTCATTAGATTTTATTTAAACTTTATACAGTAGTTTATACTAATAGTTTGGATGATTATGTTTTTTTGCTAGTTTATCTCAGTGATGATGAAGAAAGATGAGACTGGGGAAAAATAACAAAATTAGGGAACACTGCTGTTGCTTCCTTTTTGGCTACCTAGGAGCTTGTGCTTCTTCTTTTTTTTTTTTTTTTTTTTGTAGCGACAGAGTCTCACTTTATCACCCTTGGTAGAGTGCCATGGCATCACACAGCTCACAGCAACCTCCAACTCCTGGGCTTAGGTGATTCTCTTGCGTCAGCCTCCCGAGTAGCTGGGACTACAGGTGCCCACCACAACACCCGGCTATTTTTTTGTTGCAGTTTTGCTGGGGCTGGGTTTGAACCCACCACCCTTGGTATATGGGGCCAGCGCCCTACTCACTGAGCCACAGGTGCCGCCCCGAGCTTGTGCTCCTTGTTGAGACTTGAGGCCATTCATTCATTCATTCACTCATTTATTCTATAAATATTTATTGAGTATCTTCAAAACACGATGCAGATGAATAAAGGATGTGGGCCTAGTATATGAAGGAGGGACATTCAATCTAGTGTAAGATAGACACTCTTAGCATTAAGAGCAGAAAATAAAATAGTCAATGAAAGGGGAGGGGAAGAGCTGTGAAAGTTAAGAGAAGAAAAATGATCTTTTCCAGTTATGCTTACCAGGAGGAGTTGATAAGGGAGGTGGCATATGTAAGGGGCCTTGAGTAAAGGCATAGATGACAGATGAAATGATTCAGTTTGACTTCAGAGTAGGATATTTAATGGACTATTATTAATGTGAGGCTGATTCATTTATACTTCATTCTACAGGCCAGAGGTCAGGAAAGTATGTTCCATATTGCTGCCTGTTTTCACAATGTTTCCTTGAAACTTAGTTATGCTCATTTGTTTACATAATGTCTGTAGCTGCTTTTGCACCACCATGGCATATTATAGGCATTCTGACAGAGACCATATAGCCCTCAAAGCCTAAAATACTTTCTGTAACACAGCAAAGAGTAAATATTTGCTGATTCCTGCGTTAAGCCATAGTTAAGAACCGCACATCCTGTTAGGGGGCTGGCACAGAGGGTTTTTAAGGAGAAATTTTCAAAAAGTCTTAATTATAAGAGAGGAGGAGATGAGTAATGTGGAAGCTGTAGGGTTTTTGAGCTAATCTAGTCTAGCCCTTGCTAGTAGGAGTGGAGAGGAAGAGAATGCAAAATGGATTTAGTAGATGGAATCAATAGGATTAGGTGACAGATTTGAAGAGAGAGGCCATGGAAAGGGAGGAGTCAAAGATGAATGAATGAAAGGATTTCAGTCTGGGTGACCATGTGGTTGATGGCACCACAGACACAGGGAACACAGAAGGCTGGGTACAGTGGCTCATACATACCCTGTCATCTCAGCACTTTGAGAGGCTGAGGTGGGAGGAACACTTGAGGCCAGGAGTTCAAGACCAGCCTGAGCAGTATAGTGAGACTGTTGTCTGTATGAAAAAGTAGGAAAATCAGTCAGGTGTGGTGGTGCACACCTGTGGTCTCAGGTACTTAGGAGACCGGTGCAGGATGATTGCTTGAGCTGAGGAGTTACAGGTTGTAGTGAGCTGTGATGACACCACTGCACTCCCAGCCTGGCAGCAGAGTCTCAATAAATAAATAAATAAAATAAAATAAATAAATAAATAATAACCGGGAATACAGAAGGACAAACACTTGTAAAAATCTCACTGATCTGTTGAGATAGAACACTGATGTATCTGGTAGAAGACTCAATATGATCACATAAAGTATTATCTTATGGTTTTTACTAGGACTCAAGCATATTTGCCACAGATAAATATGGAAAGATTTATTTTATTCTTCATATTTAAGTGGATTGAATTCCTATGAGAATTATTTCTATTACTTGTGTCTGTGTTTTAAGTGGACAATTTGAATTTTTGTAGCCAAAATAATTTTAAGTAGAAAACCTATCCTGTGCTTGAGAAGTTTTAAGTATGTTCAAAGAACCTTTCTAAAGTGTTTAAACACAGACATAGCAATGCTGCTAGAAATGGGAAAAGTTGTAGCAACCTTAAATTTTTATTCAAGTGCTTACTTAAGTTATGTGAAGATAATTTTTGCCTTGATATTTTGTCTTAAAATAATTGATTTTTGTTGTAAGGCATGCTTATAAAATACTGAATTTTACAGTGGCTACTAGGGGTTGCCACAGCTTCTCCTTTTTAAGCTATTGACTTATTAATGGTTCGAGCTACTCTGTATCTATATCTATTAGTAGGGTTTCAAGGACAGAAAACATTCACTCAGTTTCCAAAAGTACATCTTTTTATACAAGATGCTATCTCCAAATTCAAAATTTCTGAATCAGTTTGACCTAAGTCTCCACTCATATGATTCTTTGACTAATAAGCTATTTTTCCCCCATCTCCAGGCAAAGTCTTGGGTTCCTGGGAAACTCACATGGCAGCCTCATTCTCAGAGGGTTTTGTTTGCCTCACTTCTCATACCCTGATTACCAAAACAACTAGTCTTACTTCCTAATATTCAATATGAAAAATAAAACAATAAACAATGTGTAGTCTCGAGGAAAATACTGTCCTCCATAGGCTTGAGGAAATCAGTTGTACTGAGGAACAGTACAGCATTATGTTTTATAAAGTCAGATTAATTCAGTTGTTTTTAAAATAAACACACAGGAAGAAGTTGATTTGAGGTTTTAGAACAATCTTACTGTGATTTACATTTGATATTAAAAAATAGTAGTGTTTATTACACTTCATATTTTTTAAGTCATCCTGATTCTATGAATGAACTATGAGGAATAAAGTCTTCAGCAAATTTAATGAAATTTTAGGCATTAAATTATAGTGCCAATTTTATATAATTTTTCAAATTTATTGAACTTTAAAAAGACACACTTCTCTGAACACATGTTTTATTTTAAGATTTCTGGCTAAATAGTGATTGAAATGCTAAGTGTATATTCATGATATTTTGTAGGTAAACATAATAATAATGAAGATAATGGAATGTTACAAATTGAATTGAAATGTTAGGTAGTTATGATGGCAGCTTCTGTAAATGATCATTGTGTCATTAAGTTATAGAGTAAGTAACTGCATTTCTAACATTTTAATACTATTGAAGGATGTAGATTTGGGGGAAAAGTATTAAAATTATGAAGTTTAGCACTATGGCTAGACTACATGCTGTCTGTTACACTTATTTGGACTTCATTGTGTAATGTAGTGTAAACACTAATAATTTAATATAATTCATATAATTTAAGCTTAAGAAAAATTGGTATACTCTGTAAATAGTTGAGACAGGTATTAATTTTACATTGGATACTAAATTCTGACTTTATTGGAGACCTTTGGGTTTATGTGCCTAAATTGTGGTAAGTACATTTTGAATCCCCCTTTTTCTATCATTAAACAGTTTTGGTGTCATATTTGCTGGTGGTCCAGAAGAAGTCCTAAAAAAGTTCCAGAAGACAAACCACAAAGTGGTGTTTGCGGCAGATGGACTTCTGTGGCCGGATAAAAGATTAGCAGACAAGTATCCCATTGTGCATATTGGGAAACGCTACCTGAATTCAGGAGGTGGGTAAGATACCAACAGAGTTTAATGCAAGTTAATGTAGACATTGATGAAACAACCTTTTAAATATGTGTCGTCACTGTAGACAAGAAATAATCACTATCTTATTATTACCAGGGAAAATAATAGTTTAAAATCCATAGTGAATTTTATAGTTGACAAAGCATTTTCTCATATTCTGCGTCATTTGATGTTCCTCATGACAGTCGACAATGAGGAACTCATGTTACTATTTCTGCATTACAAAGGAAACTCCTATTCCCCAGTTAAGTGAGTTCTCCTAGAGACATTCTGTTGTTGAAAGAAAAACAACATGGATCCAGGTGTTCTAATTATAGTTCATGGAGAATTTTATGGCAGCAAGACAATAGGTTCATGAAGATTATGCTCGATTTCCAATCAAGTAGCTCTTAAAAATAGGTAGTGCTTAATTATATGTTTTTCTGAGCATTGCTGGAGTAAATCAGTCATTTATCTTGAAACCAATAGTCGATAAGACTCAGTATTGAGTGTCTGGGTATACTTAAAGCATGGGATTATATATGCCACCATGGATTAGTGGAAGAAATTACTACATCTCCCAGCCAGAAATAAGGCAATAAGTGCAGTTGTTAATTAAAGGAAAAGGTATTTATTGGTGGGAAAGTGATCATACATGGACATCAAACGATCATCTTTATGCTTTCTGTAGTCAAAATAATTAGTGAGATGGCAGAATATATTCAATACAAGTTTGTGTCATTTTATTAATAATGTATTGAGGGTCATTTAAGGGACATGAGTTAGGTTTCTGGGTATATTATTTAGTTTTTAAAAATAATTTTTGATAGAAAATATAAATCACATAAAATATGTATTACGTACTATGAAATCACATAAACTAATGTATTGCATACTATGAAAACAGATAATTCATTTTCATTTATTCAGAATACTTGGGATTTATAAAAGAAAGGAAACATAATTTTGAAGAATAATAACATAAGCTATTGGAAAAGGTCATGTATTACCACTTGGGACATTTTTCATCCTAGAAGACTGGCCATAGGAAGTAAAAAATGTCTCATCTTTCAGTGCTCTAGGATTTTTTTTTTTATTGGCAAGAATAATGAAAAACAAGCAACCACTTAGTGGTTATTGTCATGTTTTCATTTTGTCTTGTTTTCTCTAGTTAATAGTAATTTTTCCTGGATCTGTTTCTTTTAATTCTTTCATTCTTATGAGAAAATTTTGATCTTGAGGGTAAAAATTAGGTTTCCTTTCAATTCACAGGAGTAACATTGGTCCCTTTTAAAAAGTATTGTATGTCGATGAGACATAGCAGCTTGGCTGCATTTCCATAATTCAGAGGAAGACTCCAGCAGGAAAATGATCCTGTTTGGGTCTTTCAGAGACAGATGTTATTGGCGGACTCAATGCTTATGCTCTAAGGCCAAGGAGAACAATCCAATTTTAGACTTCCCCTTTTCAGACTATGACACATAAAACCTAACCAGAAAATGGTTTAGCAGGCACAGTAATAACTTGCCCAAGTAATGGAAAAATTCCCAAAATATTCTAGATCTGAAACATCTTCAGGATGACTGCAAGTCAGTGACAAACCCAACATTCCTTTGATTGCATTAATGTCTCTGGCACCGACAAGAAAACCACTGTAGTAGAGATTGTTTTCTTTCAGAAACAGTGAGTCCTCTGCAGAGGATCCAAGAAGAGATTGTTTTTTTTTAGAAGGTCAGAGAGAAAATCCTTGTATGTTATTCTCTCTGTTCTTTTCCCAGTAACATTTTCAGCTTAGGAGCCTTGGAAAACATTAGTTCTCCCTCTTGTGTCAATTAATTTGGCGATGTATTTATTTACAGAGAGCATTTGATTATTTTCCATTTTAAAGTGAATAGTAACACTCTTTTGCAGTTTGTATATTAATATAAAATAAGGAATGCTTAATAACTTGTTCTTTTTTATGTTGAGCTGTGAAATTACAACATAAGGACTAAGCCTCCTGACTTTGCAGCTCTCCAGCTGGTCAATGGGATTAACGTAGGCATGAGTTTCAGTCTTTGAATGCTAAGTTTTCTATTCTCTCTCTCTGTCCTGTTGCAGGATTTATTGGTTATGCTCCATACATCAATCGTATAGTTCAACAATGGAATCTCCACGATAATGATGATGATCAGCTCTTTTACACTAAAATTTATATTGATCCACTGAAAAGGGTACGTAACAGTCTGCATTTTACTGTTTTTTGTTGCTTTGTTATGGTATTGATGATGTGGAATGGTCAGAAACAAAGGATTTCACTGTGGTGTCATCACTAACAAGTATAGTGTGGCAGCTGTAAAATTGATTTTCAAAATCTTGTGAATATATTTTAAATAATATGAATCAGTGAAATAAACAGTAAATAAGCAAGATTGATTTTTTTCTCACCTGACTAGATGTCAGCCCTAGCTCACTGTGTCTTTATGGCTTTTTTGGGGTCAGACTTGGGTGGATCCAGCAGAAGAATAGGAGGAAAGGTGCGAGACCCTGCTCTTTCACCATAGCTGTATTGAAATATGTATTGAAATGACTTCCTGCTAAAATGAAGCGGCGGCTCTCACCTTAGTGTTACAACCCCACCTCCACAGCATACTCAACTTCCAAATCTGCCTTATAGTGACAGAATGAGTTATATCGTCAAAACCTTTGACTTTGGAGATTGAAAGAAATGATGATGAGATCCTTATTCTGTCAGTTTTTCAAACAGATAGCTGCCATTTCTTTGATCTGAGGTAGGTGAAAGGGTAGGCTCTGTAGCCTCAGTTACCAACAGAGAAATTGAAGCCACACAGTTAGTCAATGACACTGTAGTAATTAAACCCTGAGTTTTCTGGAATTGAATTTCCTTCTGCTTCATGAGATGTTGACATTGAATTCATGTATTTACTTGGTTATATTTTGTGAAATAATACTTTCTTTGGATATTTGAAAAGGCATGTGAATAAGTTCACTCAAAAGACAGTTTTTAAATTTAAACTTGCCTGTGACCCTACTGAAGATAGGGACTTCCCTGTGATGTTTGAAGCCTGGAGATCAGAGATGCTGGGGAGACAATGAGGTTAAAAGCCCTAGTATGTGTCCAGGTGTCTGGTGGCTCAGAGTGAACAGCCAGGGGGGATCAAGGTTGGTCAAGTAAATCCCTTAGTAGAATCCTATGGGACTATCTAGCCAATTTGTGGATTTAGAATATTTGAGAATTTGAAACTTGGGGATTTAAAGAAATAATAAAATCCCAAAGAGCTCAGAGCCTAATGATGCACGGGTCGGTGATAAAGACACAACTTCATGCCTTTTATTGGTAGAAAGACTGCTATTGTCACAAATAGAGCAGCTCAGCATAGTAGTGGCTTAATAAATAGATTTTTAAACACATTTTTTTATGGCAGCTTTATGGCATCTGGAGGAATAGCTCTTTGTTTTTCCATCATTCATCCGTATTTCTCTGTTTCAACATTACATCCTTGTCCAAAGCAGCAACTTGAATTCCAGACATTGCATTCAGATTCTGAGCAGCTAAAAGGCAGAATAGTAAAAAGATAGGCCATCTAGGTTGTACCTACTCTCTTTCAGTGACCTGTCTAGAAGACTCACAGAGTACTTTCTCATCCCTTTCTTTGACCAGAACATATTTATGTGGCCACACAAAATATATCAAAGGAATTTTGTTTTTTATAAGCACAGGTGTCCTACTGAAAATCTGTGTTCTGGGGGTGGATGGGTGTTGGGGACACTGAGTAGTCTACTGTAGGCCCTAGAAAGAACATTTTTGAAATTGAATTAAGTGAAACTTTGGGCTAAAGTAAAACCAAAGTTTTCTGATTTGAGAATATTTTTATTAATATAAAAATACCTAATATAAGTTAATATTATATTAAGTCTACCTAATATAAGTTAATATTTCAAAAATTTGCTATGTATAATAAATATAGTTGTAAAATTTCTTGAATTATGTATTTGTTAGTGCTATCATTAGGAAACGTAAGATTTTCTTTAAGTGTACTTTACAGTGAGTTGCAACTAATAGTTGTCTGTGTTTTTGCTAAGTATTTCAGGCACCTAAATATGTTCATTAGACACTTAACACAAGAATTTTATACTTTAAATCCTCCCCCCAAACAAACTATATTAACATGATAGTGGTGTTTGCTGTTTTTGTTGTCATTTTCAATATTATTTCTATTCTTTATTTTTTAGGAAGCTATTAACATCACATTGGATCACAAATGCAAAATTTTCCAGACCTTAAACGGAGCTGTAGGTATGGTTCCTAAATACAGGATCATTCATGCATACAAATGAACACTTGTGTTTTTAATTTTCTTTCTTTTATGATGGGTGCTGGGATTAAGATTTACTGTCGGGCCCAGCCAAACTGCAACAAAAAAATAGCCAGGCATTGTCGTAGGCGCCTGTAGTCTCACCCACTCGGGAGGCTGAGGCAAGAGAATCACCTAAGCCCAAGAGCTGAGATGCCACAGCACTCTACTGAGGGCAATAAGGTGAGACTCTGTCTCTAAAAAAAAAAACAAAACAAAAAACTGTTGGACTTGAGCTTAGCTTGATATAGTTTAGTACATTAAGTTAAAATCATTTCCTAAGACTACTGTGAAAAAAATCTTCTGGCCCTTAAAATTAATTAACTTAAAATTCAGTGTCTCACCATCTGGGGATTTATTGTGGTGGTGGGCTCACTGTAGTTTCAAACTCCTGGCTCAGGCAATCTTCCTGCCTCAGCTTCCCAAATAGCTAAGGCTACAGGCGTGTGCTACTATGCCTGCCTGATTTTTTCTTTTTTTTTGTAAAGGCACAGTCTCACTATTTTGTCCAGGCTGGTCTCAAACTCCTAGACTCAAGGCATCCATCCACTTCAGCCTCCTAGAGTGCTGGGATAACAGGCATCAGCCACCATGCACAGCCCGTCTGGGGGCTTTCAATATACTTATGAATAAATTATACTTTATTATTAAACCTTTTTTTAGTATAAATTCTTTGTATTGTGAATTACCTAGGAATGTTAGAGTAGGTATTTGACTTAGTTGGAAGGTGAGTGGAGACAGTAATGCAGGCAGCCTGTGGAAGAGGGTGTGTGTCTGTACTCCTGTCATTTGCATTTGTTTAGATGCACATGTGCCTTTGAAAATACACCACTATCTTAAAATTAATCAATACATAAAATCAAAATACCTTTAGTCATTAGGGCATTACTTTAAAAATCAAAAATGCATGCCATTCAATGTAATTCTTCAGTTCATATAGTAAAAGGAGTCTCAGAATGGAAAACATTTAGTTTTGAATATTCAGCAACAGTGAAGAAAAGAACCTGAAAACAAAAATCTCTTTCTGCTCCTCTCTGACTTATATTATTTCTGGATGGTTGCATGCTTGATTTTTAAGAACTAGAAATACTTTCAATGATGGTCAAGTCTGGACACCTTGCTTAAGCCAGGCATTGTTCTATTTACTATTCAAACACACATTGTTTCTATCATTTCTATCCTCATAATAACTCTGCAAGGCAAAGCATGCATGCATCCCATTTTAACTATGAATACATCAAAAAATAATTTAACTCAGCTAGGATCACATTACTGTCAAGAGCCAGAGGCAGGATTCTAAAGATGCTTTTCTTTCCCCAGCCTGGTGGGTTGGTACCTGAGTCCTTTTTTAATGCCCGGTTGCAGTGAGTAAGACACACCTCAGTGTATGTCTGTGTTGTTATCCTCTTTCAGCTGGGGATCTGCTGACTGGAAAAGGCAAAGTTTCTAAAAGTATCATAGCGTGTAGAATTTGTATCCATGACAAATTTCGCAGTAATACCGCACAGACCCACCCCCCACACACAAATTACTAAAACCTGTTTTCTCTTTTTAATCCAGATGAAGTTGTTTTAAAATTTGAAAATGGCAAAGCAAGAGTTAAGAATACGTTTTATGAAACGTTACCAGTGGCAGTTAATGGAAACGGGCCCACCAAGGTGAGTGGCAGTGACTGTCACCTGGCTCCCTATTTCTTGGAGGCAGACTACGGAGTGATACGTGGAACGCCATCTTTAAAAAAATATTTAGAAGGCTTTACTTTAGTGCCAACGTTTTACCGTCATCATCTTTTATACAGTGCGACATCAGACAATAAAGTTCACAAAATCATCCTGGAAAAAGTGCTACATATGTCATTGCTGAATATCAATAAATTGCTGAATTTCATTGCTGAATATCTCTACAGTTCCCTTCGAAGTACTCCCCTTGGGAAGCTGTGCACTGAGGTCGGTGCATGGTGCTGTCTTCAAAGCACTTTTCGAGCTCTTTTAATGAAACGGCTATTAAAGGTGTCGTCATACGAGGTCTGACAATTAAGTTCACGAACTTACCCTAGTACAGGTACTGTAAACAGTGGACTAGGTGCTGACATCCGTGCATCGCTTCCCAAGGGGTGTACTTTGAAAGTGATGTAGTGCTATTTAGCATGAGGTATATATAGCAGTTTTCCTAGGATAAATTCCCAAGCTCAATTGTCATCTGTATTTGTGCTAATTTATCACAGTGATTATTTACCTTTTTTCCTGAGTCTCTTATGAGGCCTTAGCCTATGAATTACAGAAATCACGTGTCTTGTTTACTTTTGTTTCCCTGGGGTCCAGCACATGAATTATATTTATTAGGTTTTCAGTAAATCTTGATTGAATGTCAAGAATCTATAAACAGTTTTATGACCTAGCATTATTCTCTGGAGTGGTAAGGCGGATTTGTTTTCTTCTGGCAAGGCAAAAAATTATAAAATTTAGTAAATTTCCCTAGGAAAATTTGATAAATGAACTCATAACTTTCTCCAGGCAAATTGGATAAATGGACATATTTTGTCTCTGAAGTCTTTTACCGTGTGTAGTTTCTGTTTTAACTCTCTGTGTGTGATAACTGTTAGTGCCAAATGAGCAAGAGATAGTACAACCCAACTTCTCCCCAAACTGGATAGTGTGCTGTGCCTACTTGGTAATATTCTGTAATACTTTAATCAAACCTAAATGTCTTTAAAGAATGAGCTTGGTCCGCAGATTGAGCTATTGTGGATAAGGCCTGATGTTCGCTGATTTTAGTTCCTTTGAAATTTCTACGAGGGGTTTACTAGAGCATTAAAGAGTGACAAAAGGAGTTATTACAGGATTCATACTTTAGAGGGACCCTTTGTGTACTAAGAAATGTTAAGTGTTCTTGCAAAACATACAGTTTGGACTATCACTGTTTTTTGTTTTTTTTTTTTTTTTTTATTTTAAGCTATGTGAGGAGCCTGTTATCTTTTCCTGACATGATCCTATGTAGTTAATTTCTTTCTTTTTCCTTTTCTTCTTTTTTTTGAGACAAAGTCTCATCATAACCTTTATAAAGGGCAAAAAGATTTTTTTGTATTAGTCTTGTCCTTGGTTTCATGTATTATCTTGTTTAGAGAGGGAGGTTTAGTTAGTGACTTTGAACTGTAATATTGATCTAAATGATAGCATTTAAGCCAATTTTTTCATTTAAAATTATATATATAACCTATAAACAATAAGTATATTTATAGTAACACAATATATCAAAAGGAGTTTATTTCTTACCTACTTTCTCAAAATGTCATGAAATTAAAAATTTTGTTTCTCAATTAGCATTTTATTTGAAATATTTCTATATTCAAAAACATTTTAATGCTTGTCTAGATAATTTGAAGTAAATCAGTTTTTGGTTAGATATGATTTCAGATTTGAAACTTTACTTTTTATTCTTGAAGCTTATTTATTTGTAGTAATATAAAATGCTTACTTTAATGCCCAGCCTTTAAAAAAAATACATGAATTAGATAATTTATATCCTAAGGCAATCATTATGAAATTAGTGATATTTTTATATAAAAGGAAACTAAGCATGAGATCAAATTACATGACATATATATGAAAATAAATCATTTCTGAAGGTACTTTGATTTGTATTAAAAATAGGGCTTTTAATTTTGTGTATCAAAGCCACAGGGCTTGGGTGGTTCACTGTGACCTTGATTAATTGGATACATTTTGACAAGAAAGAAAGAAAGAAAGAATTTGGTTAGACAGGTTTCTCTGCCAATGAAATTGGCATTATACTTGAAGACATTTTGATATTATGAAAGAATAATCAGGAAAATACTACTACTTATTAGCCTGGGAGTGCCCAGAGTGACGCAACTACGTAAACAGTCTTCTATACTTTCCACAACTGCCAGCAGAAATATCTGCAGTTTTTATGCAGAAAACAGATGTAAACGGGGTGGCAGTGATGAATGACTTCTGCGTATGTGGTGAGAGAGCCAAAAGAGAGAAGTTTCCAGTCAAAAGTGAAATAACTCAGAAAGAGAAAGTCAAATACCGTACCGTATACTCTCCCTTGTAAGTGGAGGCTAAATAATGTGTTTACGTGGATTACTACACTCGTGGACAAAGAGTGCAGTAATCACACTGGAGAAGGACGGGTGGGAGAGTGGGAGTTGGGTGTGGGATGAGAAACAACTTCATGGGCACAGGATACACTGTTTGGGTGCTGATTACAATAAAAGCCCAGACTTTATCACAGTTTTGGGGGGGTATCACTAGTACCCCCCAAATGTATACAAATTAAAAGAAATGTAATGTTTCTAAAATATCTTAATTATCTATGAAACAAGTGGACATAAAAAGCAGAAAGTAGAAAAGTTATAAAATTAAGTTTTAATTCTGAAAACTAAAAGTTATCCCTTTTTATATTCTAACCTTTTAAAACTATTGATCACTTTCATATTCATATAGGGATTCTGTTAGAATAATCAAGAAGTCAATGATGTAAGTTATAAATTTTTATGAGATTTTTAAGACAGAGAATGTGCCAGCCTTTATATGTGATGGGGAGTTTAGATAATGAACAAAAATAATCGGGGGGATTTTTCTTTTCTTTAAAAAAAATTGCTTTCTAGGATATTTAAAACCAAACTGTGCATTTCCCACTAGCACATATTTCATGTTTCAGAAATAATGCTTAATTGGGGATTTATTTTTCCATAAATCTATTATTTTCCTTCAAAACCATATTATTTTGTAAAACAGAAGTGATTTAATATATGAATTTTTCATTTGAAAATTAACAGTAAAATTTTTATTTTTGTTTTTATTATAAAGGCAGATAAAATGACCACATTAACTCATAAAGTGTCATTAACAAATGTCACAAATACATGTTTCCTGCCTTATAATTTGTTTCTTGAATTATAATGTCCTCCAAAATGAACGTGAATGAGTTACTTGTCCATGTCTTCTGAGTTTGCTGTAAAGATTAAATGTAGTTTTATTTACAATGTTTGTGTGATACAAAGATTTTCCCACTTTCAATTAACAGTGTTCTTGTTTCAGCAGCATTTATTTCAGAGTTTCAGCACAATAAAGATATTTGGACAGAATCCCAAATACTTGGGAGGAATGTGCTAACGTGGTCCTCAACTGACTCCCTCATCTTTTCTACTTTTACCATCGCCCTTAGGGCTATCGGAAGCTAGAAAAATCTAGTTGGCAGTTCTTTGATCCCCATATTTAACATTTAACACTTAGACATTTTCTCCATTTAACCGTCATATTTAACGTTTAGCCCATAGGCATTTTTTCTTTTTATTTCACCACAACTTTCCAATAAAAAATTATTGATTAAATAAGCATAATGAGCATTTTAAGTGCTTCCTCTTAATAGCATGGGTCAAAATTATAGTTTTTAGAAAGAAAGGATAAGAAAAAAACTACAAATGCTCTTACGAGTACTAGGTATTAAAATCACAGACAGTATAGTAATTTTATTTATTGTATGTTTATCAGCAGGATTTTCCCTAAACTGTTCTAACTGCAGGGATGGATATTCAAGATATTTTGGGGGATTTAGAGGAAATCTTACTGAGTTTACCTTTGTTCCCATCTGTTTTTGCTCACCCCTCTCAAAACACTCACTCACACACACACACACACACACACACAAGATCACGGATTTTACAGTTAAAAGGAATGCGAGTAGCTGTTCAAGGTGAGAGAAGTTGCAGTGGAAACCTCTGAGAGATCTGAAGAAGGGGCGTGAGAAAGCAGGAATCAGTTTTTAAGTTGACAGGATTTGTGTGGTGACTACACTAGATCATTTAAAAATGCTATCTCTTCCTGACGGGTGCCCCAGTCACTGCTCAGATGCCTAATTTGTCATAGGATAATGTCCTAGAAGAGCTTAGTGCCTCTTGCTGATGAAAGTTACTCATTATTTGTTTTGTGTAGTGACATGTTGGTTGGATGTCACCTGACTAGTGCCCCATTTACTGTAGATGTCTGGCCTTTAAACATACTTGTCTTATTACTGAATTGCTGTGCATGGGACTCTTATTTGTGTTTTTGCTAAGAGGTTTCAGCCCATTTAAACTGTGTTTCGTTTGACATAGTTCTTTTTAATTGGGTTTTCCAGTATTAATACTTGTATGATATGAACTTAAATGACCTTTATAATGTATAAAAATTTTTTTGGCCATTTCTAGTATGTCCTGATTTATGATTTGTGTGCACCTCCAAGTGATATATTATTAGAATTGCTAAAGAAATGTAACTAATGCAGAAAACAGGGTTTGAAGTTAGGTGACTATAGAATGAAAGAACATCAATGAGAGAGGCCGACTTTTTTTAAATGCCATTTTCCTTCCTTTATTAGATTCTCTTGAATTATTTTGGAAACTATATACCTAATTCGTGGACGCAGGATAAGGGCTGTACTCTTTGTGAATCCGATACAATTGACCTGTCTGCGGTAGATGTAAGTGGAATTAACTATGTGTGGTATATAGTAGTTAAAAGGTACCTTGTCATAAAATGCTGTGATTTGTAGGGGAGAAAGGTAAATTATTTTATAGTTTTGATTATATGGTAAATAAGGGACTCACCATGTTAAAACACAGTGATTCAGATAATTACTAGATTTGTATTCCTTAACTGTTTTTAAAAGGAGAGCCAGTTAATAATTGAACCCAATGGAAGGGATGTGGTGGTTGATATTAAATAGCTTACTATGACTGGATACTAGTGTTCTGTTTTAGTCTGTTAATTTGGTCAAAGCATGGAGCAAAAATTGAAAAAACATCATTATAATGCTTCAACATTTTTATTGACTAATTTTATATGTACTTAATTTTCAAATTTGATGATTTAAAAAATAACATATAATTAAAGGACTGTTCTAACTACATATAATAATAACTCACTTAAGCATCATAAAGCCTCTAACATAGATAATGCTACTGACTCAGTCTCAGAAATGAGAAATCTGAGGTACATAAAGGTAAGTAATTTGCTTGGGGCAGTAAGTGTTGGATGGGGATTTGGGTTTAGATAATCTGGTTCTAGACCTTACATTCTTGGCCACTGGGAAATTTATCTGTATGTCATATACATCCTGTGTATCAGGCATGATGTTTCTTGCATGTATTTCATAGAGAATTACATTTTATGATTTGTACTTTGTGGGTTGGAAATACTTATTATTAATCAATAAAACATTTTTATGGTTCCTTGTTCTGTTATCAGCCAGAGCAGTTTTAGGATATCCTGTAGTAACACTGTTCTTCCAAAAATTGCTCTAGTGACTTATGTGTGGGAATGATTGGATTCACTTTGATATTAAGACCGATTCTTCCCTTTACTCCCCATAGGTTATTGAGCACCTCCAGCAGCCAGATAAATAGAAACAATGTAGGCAAAAGTAAAACTCCTAGGAAAATAGTTCTGGTCATTCCCAACCCAGGCCAATACAGGATACTTACACTGTCTACTCAAGCTCCCGAATTCAATTCTTATCAGTGTTTAAAAGGAGGATGAAGAGTAACCTGTGTACATTTAGGAGTTTATGAATAGAAGTCTATTTTACTTGAAAATGTTTTGTTGACTCTTCTCCTACATAACATATACTGAACGTTTCCTATCTGGAAAGAATGTCGGAATATTTCTGAATGAAGTTACGTATGAAATGCTTTAAAAATTCATCCTGACATATTTTTTGATGAAAGTGGTATTGTATTCTGGAGGAAGAGTTAATACTTTTCATCTGTTTTGTTTCATGTCATAAACTTTCTAGTGCAAAGATAGAAAACACTTGTATTAAATTTGTTCTCTTTTTGCATGTAGGAGTGTATTACTTAATTCTTAAACTATTTTGTACTAGTGCCTGTTAAAATATGCTAGAAAGGAAAGCTGTTCATTCCATTATGCAAAATGAAACTATGTGCTTTCTATATGCAATTATCATAGAACAGGAATATAAAAATTAAAATCGTGTGGATAGTTAAATTCCAGTCCTTTCATGTTTTTTAGATTTAGCTAAAGGCAAGTTTCTTTATATGTAAGAATAATGGTGACCATCTCAGAGGGTCAGTGGTTAAATAAAACTTTACATACACACATATGACAAATATATATGATGTATATATATTAATAAAATGATATTTTATATGTATAAGTTTAATATATATGAAATGATCAGTCTTCAATAAATGTTAACTCATATGTTTACCACTATTATATAAAAACAAACTTAGATTAAAAATGGAAATATGGACTGTTAAAACCTAGCTTTTTATCTACTATTCAATATGTTCTGAGTCACTTAACTCTCTAACTCTAATTTTCCTCATCTGCTAATTTGGAATAATAAATCACTTCTAAAGCTATTTTGAAATTTAAACGAAATGCATTATTTCATTTGGTAAGGGAGAATTGTGATGTACTTTTTAACTTTATTTTCCTATCAAATAGAGATCTTTTATAAGGGAAAATATTTTGTACATAGCTCTTGGTATCTGTTTATTCATTTAATAGTATTGGGGTAAGTGAAAGAATTGATATACAAAAGAAATACTCCAGCATACAACATGTACTTTTATGTAAAAAAAAAAATAAGTTATAATACCACGTGTGAAAAAATGGGAAGAGGTAACTTATTCAGTACTTAAATATATATGCTATTTAAAAAAATCTGTAATTCTTAAGATCAGGCTCTAAGGTATGACTTTAACAAGACATTGTAAAGTCTTCCATACAGTTATGATAACAACACTGTTACAGGGTGGTTGGGTTTCTGTCTTCCCATCCAGTTGTAAGTTTCTGAAGCCAGGAACTGTCATTCCGTTTGCTAAATGTTGCTCATCACAAGGACGTGTCTAGTGGATACGTTCAGGTGTTTTTACACAATGAATAAACTACACATTAAAACACACCTAAAATATTTGAGAAAACATGTAAGATAGATATGCTATATATGATAAAAAATATTAGTGAAAGAAAATAGCTTTTCATATAGATGATATAATAGTAAAAGACAAACAGTAAAATGCAAGTAAAGAGGATGTTTAAGGATAAAAATAAAGTCTCAAGTCTTCCGTGATCACTTTTATTTGGACTACAAATTAAGCACTAAACCTTATGCATGGTAAAGAATATGGAAACACAATTGGTGTTTTGGTTTCCTCGATGAAGCTGTTGAAAAAGCTTTCAGATATGAAGAAGTTTTTTCCAGGGCTGTTATAGAGGAAGCACTGACCGGTGGAGTAGGCAGTATCTTTAATTACATTCATATAATAAATACAGCAGTGAGTTTCCTCTTTGAACCTAACTCATAACCTAGATGGGATTTAGTAAAATCTCTTTAATGGGGTCCACAAAAATTTATTTCAAGTGTTAGAGAACTGCCACAGGGCAATTAAGATGTAGCAGATTATGTTGAGTTGAGATTCTAAACTTTTTATGTTGTACTGATTAAGATCTGAATAGAATATAAAATAAAACCATACTGATGATAATTTATTTTTATGTTTGGTATAAAACAAAGGTCCATCCAAATGTCACAATAGGTGTTTTTATCGAGCAACCAACCCCATTCCTACCTCGATTTCTGGATCTGCTGTTGACACTGGATTATCCAAAAGAAGCACTTAAACTTTTTATTCATAATAAAGTAAGTATTTGAGAAATGAATATTTTATGTGAAAGCTATTTTGTGATTTTGGGGGAACAGATTGTTATTTATGTCTAAAAAATTGGGCTAAATTCAGTGGAGGACGTACATCCCTGCCTTTTTAGTACCTAAGGATTTTAGTCTGGAAACTAGCATCAAGATTCTGGGGTGAGCCACGTGAAAATGCCAGTTTTTATGAATCAAAAATGGCTAAGTATTATTAGTTACTTTCATATGACTCAATTTAATATATAATGAAGGAGATGTAAAAGGCCTTACATTCCTTTGACTTCAGGGTCTTTTGTAGAACTGGTCATTAAATTATTTGCAATTTAACATACTATGATAACATCAGAACTTGAAAAAGCTTCCAGATAGGATGTTGTTTTGATTAATCATGATTAATCATCATGGCATGCACTCCCCACAGGATTTTGGCACCGTTATTTCCTTCAAAAATATCCAGAGCCTCCTATTACTTCCCACATATTACTTCCCATAACTTAAAGACATTTTTCCTCTGTTATCTTTTTTTATTCATTTCTCTCTTTTCTGTTCAAACATTTGGTATTTAACATCATCTAGAAAGGCTGCATAGCTGTGAGGTGTGTCATTTTCTCCGTCCTGTTCTAATACTTTTTGTTTGCATTGTTCGTACAAGTCAGCTAATCACTGACCTTTTCCAGAGAACATTGCAAATTTGCAGAAAATCAGCTTAACTAGATTTAAAAGAGTGAAACATTGTGTATTTCCCTTGTAAAATGTGTCATAATATATATGTACTTACACTAACTAAAGTGTTTTGGTTTGTTTCTACATATTGTGTCTTTTGTTTATATTTTCTCTACTTTCATAGGTCCTTAAATTCCTCAATGGAGGGAGTTTTTTTATCTTTTCTTTATTTGACATTAACTTGATGCAGCTTTTATGAGAAGTGATTTTTAACAAGCTGTGAAAAATACCAAATTTTCAGAAAGCTTAGAGACTTGACACATGAAAAACTCTGACGTGCTGTAATGATGGAGATAGTAATATTATCTGAATTTCAGCACAGTTGAATTGAATCCCACAAATTGATGATATTCATGTTGATTATTTCCCCATTAATCTGTCAATTAAATTTCGTTAAACTTTTCTTTTGTTTTCTAAACATAAAGCTTTATACATAACCATTAATTTCTCTTTCTGGATTTAAAGAATATTATACCAATTTATTTTGTAAAATATGATTGTTTATATTTTCAACTCAGATTAATATCTATTATATTTAATGGACTTTTAATAATTAATTAATTATTAATTAATTAATATCTATTATATTTAATAGACTTTTTTCCCCCGGATATCTTACAACATATCCAGGTTGATTCTCTAAGATTCTCATGCTACAACCACTTTTCTTTATCCAGTTAGAAACATTTTATACTATTTGAAATTTAAGTATTTATGGAAGAATACGTGAAGGATTTTAAGTACTTATGCAAGGACCTATCTAGCAGTAGATGCTGAATGAATTTTGAAGTATTTCTCCTTTGAGAGATATTAATATGTATTTTAGATTTCTCATGTGCCATTTAAATGATATTTTCATATAACATGGGTAATATGGTTATTATTTTGTCTGTATTTGAATGATTATGTGAATAGTAGAATTCACAACTTTGAATTTGATGCACACCCTGCATATGAATACCTCAGTTATTGCCTTAATTTCTAATTTTTGACTTTTACAATATGTTACAGGAAGTTTATCATGAAAAGGACATCAAAGTGTTTTTTGATAAAGCTAAACATGAAATCAGTACTATAAAAATAGTAGGACCAGAAGAAAATCTAAGTCAAGCGGAGGCCAGAAACATGGGAATGTATGTTTTAATACATTTAAGTTTAAATGTATTAAATTATTCTACTATAGAAAATTTTAAAAAATAAACTTTTTTTTTTCAAAATTGATATGCTAAATTTGGGTGTCTCAACTATTTGAGTCTGTCTATACACACACAACAGCAAGAGTATGTCTGTGTTTGTACTTATTTACATGTAAAGGACCAGAGAAGTTATTTACATTTTTTCATTCAACAGCTAGAAGTCCATGTATTTTATCAAAGTATGAATTGAGCTGCAGATCAAGATTTTCAAAAAATGCAGAAAAATGAATAATATGACTGCCATAGCTGTGACTTAAAATTAAGTTTACTATTTGAAGGTTTCTTCTGGTAAATACTGTGTATAGGAATAGCTACTTTTCCTAGTGATCTAGATAATACTGTAATCCCCAGGAGAGGTATTTTAGGCCTTTTGTTTATCCCCTTTAATGCTTTAGACTATTAATAAACTCTGGTAATAGTAAAAAAAATATCATTTATTCAATGAATGTTAAACAGATATGCCAGGCAATGGGTTTAGAGCTGCTGGAAAAAGGTTTGCAGTGTGGTGGTTTCTCACCTTTAGAGAAAACCTTATCTACTAGGAACCCTCAAAGTGATGGATTCTGCCAGGGAGGGGATGATATTGGAATAGGCAGAAAACAGGGCTCTAGAAGCCACACTGATGTTGTTACTAATGGTTCCATAATTTATTCTTTGGAGAATCCCTTGGCCCCACATTCAGAACTTATTTTCTTTGATATTTTGCACAATTGTAACAAGTTTTTCGGTCTAGTGTCCTGTTTGGCAGTTTCATATAAAAGTTCACACAGCAGCAAAAAGTGATAACAAGGACATGCCGTGCGGGTGGGGGTCTCAGAACTAGGAAAGAGATAACCCCAGTTATCACAATTCCTCGGTATTCCTGATGATAATTTGACAGATGTTACCAATCTTCTTACCTCTGGTAAGAAGGGAGGAGAATAACTGCCTTAGAAATAATTCCATACAAATTATATTTTAAAATATTAATACTTAAGGAGTCACACAATTCACTTATATATGAGTTACTGAAGATTCATTTTGTTTACATGTGCATGTGTAAGAAAAAACATTTTGGTTTGTGAAAAAGTTCATAAATATATTGAGGTGAATTATTCTTCCCTGTCACAGAAGATAGGATATTACATTAGAAGCTGCCATTCTGACTGGAGGCTTTGTACCTTGAAAAAATACATTTTTATCTGGCCTAAAATGTTAGTGTTGATCTGCCTATGAAATTTGTGTCCACAAGTTAAGCATTTTAAAATTTAAGACCATATTTATCCTGTTGAATATTTTCTCACTCTTTTGATTGAAATTCATTTTACATATAAGAAGCTTTATATTAATGTTTTCAACCAGTAGTTACTTATTTTATCTAATTCTTATTTCGTTTTCTTTTTCGATGTCAGGGATTTTTGTCGTCAGGATGAGAAGTGTGATTATTACTTTAGTGTGGATGCAGATGTTGTTTTGACAAATCCAAGGACTTTAACACTTTTGATTGAACAAAACAGGTACTGTTTAAGCTTCCTTGTCTATTTATTAAAATGATAGTTTTGCACATTTATGTAGATACACTATAATTACTTACCTGTGTTTAGTAAATTGCAGGAACTTACGTTAAGATTTTTTTGCATACCTTACAAACTTTCCATTCTAATTAATTACTTTTCTTTTAAAGGAATCATAGAAATATTTCTAACTGATACTAATATTATTTTTAATCACAAAAAGGATTATATTTGGTGCATTTTTCTATTTAAGTCTAGGTAAAATTATGATACGTCTTATAATGATAAAGTTTAGAAATATTTTATTCTCTGTAGATATATTTAAATAGAATTTCATGAAACTTATGACCTAAAAAGTTACACATACAGAGCTCTAGTTCTTATGCGGATAGCAGGTCTTCTTTCTTATCTTGACCACCTCTGTTTGTTGACCAGCTTGTTACATTCCTTTGGGTTGGCAACTTACAGAGGTAAGGTTTCTTGTAGATTCAATTAGAATTTGAAAGAAATTCCAGGGGTTCAAATCATTCTGTGACCAGATTTGTAGTTTTACTTACTCTTGAAGTAATTATCACAGGACAGTACCTACTTTCATTTAACTGAATTGGGAAAAAGACATTATGTATATGAGCTTATAATATTAGTCCTCATTTGTTAATAGTAATACTACTAATCAGGCCATTCGTAATATACCTTCTACAAGCGCACCTTTAATGAGTGCATCTTGACACTTAATAAGTGTGAGATGTTGTTCTAAGTATATTTATATGTATTAACACAATAATTTCTCACAATAAATAGAATATTTAACAGATGAAATGTTAGGCTGACTTTTTATTTTGCTAACTAAAATCTGTGTATATTGGAAATCTGTTATCTTTTATTAACCTACCCTATTTGTAAGGGATATATCACTAGTATTTGTTAATTTGAGGATTCAGTTTTTACTTCAAAATCTAAGACCTCTCTGAAGCAGTCTGTGTATATACCACACTGTGTAATTATCTATAAATACTTAGAATGTCTATAAATGTTAGGTACTTTTCCAAAGCATATGAATAAGGTTTTGACCATTTGGTCAGGAAAAGCAGTGGAAATACCACAGAGGTATGGGATAGAGTATAATTTTATTTATTTAACTTTTAAAATGTACTCTAATTCAGTGTATTTTCTTCAATTTGAATCATTAGTTTCCTCTTAACTTGATTAAAATGAAATAGTGTGTAATGAGCATATGTTTGTAATAATATTTAGAGGTTTTTATCTTATGACACTTTGGTATATACTATTTTTTGTCTTAGTTATCTCTTAAATGAATTCGTAAGTATTAACATAAATCCCCCTTAATAATAACCTAATGTTTTAAACCTCCCAAAAGAAAAAATTTCCATCATAAGAAAGAAATTCAGAAAAAATATCCAATTTATAGCTTTCATATGAAGGCTATGACCCAACTATAGAACAAGAATATGGGGAAAGGGGCAAGGGAGGGGAGGGGGTGAGAGAGAATGGGTGGAGGGAGAGTAATTGGTGCGTCCACACCTACAGTGCATCTTAGAAGGGAACAGGTGAAACTTACTAAATGTAGACTATAAATGTCTGAACACATTAACTAAGAAAATGCCATGAAAGCTATGTTAACCAGTTTGATGAAAATATTTCAAATTGTATATAAAACCAGCTACATTGTACCCCATGATTGCATTAATGTACACAGCTATGATTTAATAAGACAGAAAGAAAGAAAGAAAGAAATTTAGCTGCCATCTGGGGCCCTTGTCCCTCAACGCATTGGGAAAACTCAGATTTTACCTGCAGTTCCATAGATTTCTATTATCAAAGGTTAATGTGATACCTATAGTTTTTTTTTTTTTTTTTTTTTTTTTTGTAGGAAAGGTCTTTATTGGCAGGGAAAGCTGCAGAGCAGCATTAAGGAGGAGGGGAGAGAGAGAGAGAAATGGGGGAAGAGAGGACAGGAGAGAAGGTAGAGAGAGGAGGAGAGAGACAGACAGAGACGAGACACACCGGGGAGAGAGGGGGAGAAAAGAGCGTGATACCTATAGTTTTTGCTTCTATATTCAAGTATATAGTTTCTACTTCCACAGATTTCTATTAGTTATCAAAGGTTCATGTGATACCTATAGTTTTTGCTTCTGTATTCAAGTATATAGTTTCTGTAAGAAATTTACATATGCCAAGAATGTTGTGAGAGTTAGTAGATTTGAAGATTAGAGAGACAGGACTGGGACACATCTTGGGCAAGTGGCTTTGGAGCATCTCATCAGCTTTGCTTTCCTTTTGCTCTTTCTACCCCTGCTATTTACTGCCTTCTTCCAAATTTTACTCCTTCAGTTGTGTAATACAGTTCCTCATTGCTCAGCTCCAACCCTTGCATTTCCATTCTTAGAAATACTGAAGCACACAGCAGGTGGATTTTAGTTTCTCAGACTTCCTAGTTCAACCCTTTTCAGGAAACAGGTGGGATTATAAATTAAAAGATTGTTTTTTTCCATAAATACAGAGAAACCTCTATAAGTTGACCACCAAGGGAATGTAACAAGCTGGTTAACAAGCGGAGGTGGTCAACAGAAGAAACTAGGCCAGCTCTACTCATATGCACACGTGGTGTGTGTCCAGTCTATGAAAATTAGGTCAACTTAAGTAGGTGGTCAGTGTAGAAGGGTGCTCAGCTGTGGAGGTTCTACTGTATCTGATACTGTCCATCGTTGAAACTGGATTATTTCCTAAATTAATATCTATAAATATTAAAGTATATGTTATTATTTCTAATACTACAGGTATTAAAACAAACTCTGTGTGGCTGATATTTTATTTTAATAGGAACCAAAAAAAACCCCAAATTTTATTTTCAATATTACAGGTATTAAACAAACTCTGTGTGGCCGATATTTTATTTTAATAGGAACCAAAAAAAAAAAAAAAAACCAAAATTTTAGTTTGCATGATATGTGCTTATTTGATTTCGCTTTTGTGCATGTAAAAAAAAAAAGGGTGCAGCTGGTCTTCAAAAGATTGGGATGTTATGAAATAGGTGTCTTTTTTTTTATGGAGGGAGTTGTGTGAGCATTTCCTAAAAATTGTATGGCCCTACTGCTTTTAAGAAGTAATTTTAAGAGTGCTTCAGATTTTGTTATCTCCTTTGGAAAATGCTGACATTATAAATCCAATTTCCTAAGGAGAATTCTGGCGTGTTTTAAATTTGTACCACATGTTTGTCTCTGAGGGATCACTTTCCTGGTAGTGAGACAGAACATTATGGCAACCTCTATTTCCTCTATTTTGTTTTCTAAAATATTTAAAGGACCAAAAACAGTTCAGTGTTGCCAGAGGTAGCCTACTATGACCTAACTATGACCCATTTTTAAAAGTGATAAAATAATGGCAATGTACTTTAAAGTAATTTGAGACTGAATTAAAAGAAAAAAAAAAAAACTGGCCTGCTTATGAATGTCTCAGCCCTTTTTCATTCATTGTTTTTTCAATCAACAAGTATTTGTTGGGTGCCTTAATGGATGGGGACTGGTGTCTGCCCAGTGAAAATGAAAATATTTTATTTAATTTAGTATAATTTTAAAATACTTGAATTAAGTATATTTAATTATGGTAGTTTCTCTTGGGTGTAAGTAAGGTATTTTTAAAAATCTTTTTCATATATTCATCAGAATTTTCAATGATATTTTCCTTTTTGATTATTCTTTTAAAGGTTGAAAATTAGCAGTAAGTACTCACTTACAATAAGATGCTGGGAAGAAATTCCTTTTTCATTTTATTCTTTTTTTAAATTAATTGTATGCATGAAATGAACTTTATTGTGTCATGTGTTATGCTAAGCCAAAAGCACATAAATCTGTGGTGATTTAAAAATTAATAGTAGTGAGTATTTCTCTCTCTCTCTTTCTCTTCTAGAAAGATCATTGCTCCACTTGTAACTCGTCATGGAAAACTGTGGTCCAACTTCTGGGGAGCATTGAGTCCTGATGGTTACTATGCCCGATCTGAAGATTATGTGGATATTGTTCAAGGGAACAGAATGTAGGTTGCTTGATTCATCTTTTAATATAAATTGTAATAATCTAAAGATATATATTATTTGAAAGTTTTTTGGCATTTATCTCTTTTCTTTATATTTAATGGAAATTTGAGATTGAGAATTTGAAGACTACTCGGAATCCAGAAATACTAGTATGAAACTAATGTTTTAAGAAAATTGTTTTTAAAGTTATTTAAAACTGAATATTATGCTCTAACAACTAAGAGATAATAGGCAAAACTGACAGATACCCATCTTAAACTGAAGTTTATCTACAAAGACTGTGATTTATCTTCTAAAGGTCATAAAAATACAGTGTGTACCAATCTCATATATATGTCAAATGTCATTAACTATATTTGTGTGTTTATTCAGTAATTTATATATACAAAATTTAAAGGCATAAAAAACATTTATTTTAAAAATATAAATATAAAATCTAAAATTGTATTCGTGATATTTTGGAATGCCTTTACTTTCAGAGGAGTATGGAATGTACCCTACATGGCTAATGTGTACTTAATTAAAGGGAAGACACTGCGATCGGAGATGAATGAGAGAAACTATTTTGTTCGTGATAAATTGGATCCTGATATGGCTCTTTGCCGAAATGCTAGAGAAATGGTGAGATTCACAGTGACGGCCTGCTTGAATGTTTTTACGAGATGGCTTGCTTTATCAGTTGGTGTGTCATTGTATTTGATACCCTTTTTCTTTCTCATTTATAAGTACTAGCCAACTTTTTTGGTTCTGTGCTGAAAATTTAGGAGCAATTTTGGAGAATAATTTGTGAACATTTATCTGTAGAAATGATTTGAAAAATGCTAGTTTTGATGATTCATGAGCAACACAGGAGGATACCAATAATAAAGATGGAATTGTTACAAATTAGCTTTGCTTTTTAAGGAATATATCTTCTATTTGAAATTCTACAATGAAAACTTGACCTTATTAAAATTAATTAGGTAAATCCTGAGTATAATGATCCTTACCCATTTAAGAAGAACACATTTTGTTCTCAAATCCATGTCCATATATTCTCTAACTAGGTGTACTTTATATCATCATTAACTTCACATTGTTGAAAAGCAAGTTAATACCACTCAACTAGAAGAAGGTTTGAGATATGTAGTATATTTAATCTATGTGAAAAACTGATGATACATTCTTGTTCTACAAATATACTTTCATTATAAAACTTAAATGAATTTAGCAAATAAATTGGTTTTGAAGGTAAATAAATATGTTTTAAAACATATTTATATGATTTTCTATTTTAGAAAAGATTGGGTTATTTCATTTTAAAATACATGTAAGCGATTGTGATTTTGGGAAAAATCAGAAAAGTTGGCAAGTATTCTTTTTTGTAGTTTAACAAGGCATGTGTTGTTTGAGTATGTCTGTTTTTCTTACACACCTATGCACATTGTTATTTTTGAATATCTTCAGTACTTGTGATTGTATTTTGTGCTCATGTTTGGCTAATTTGACTCAACAGCGCATCCTGGAATGGCCTTTCTTACTCATTTTTCCCTTTGTCTTATTTTGTGTCTAATGTAAGCTCTCCTCCGGAATGAGCTTGGACTCATGTCTGACCACACACACACACGGAATGAAAGGGCTGGAGACATTTCTCTGTGTGCTCTATAAGCTTTGCTTGTTCTGCATGTTGTCTATGGAGGACATTTCAGAATGTCAGCCTTTGATCAAGAGCTGCTATTTTTATTTACCAAAAAATACCTGAGAGAATGAGTGTTCAGGTCAACTTACCCAATGCTTCTCTTCATTTTAGACTTTACAAAGGGAAAAAGACTCCCCTACTCCGGAAACATTCCAAATGCTCAGCCCCCCAAAGGTGTTACTTTTATTTATTTTTGTTTATTTAATTAATATGATATATTGCCTAGCATTAAAGTTTCTTTAAGAGTCTTCTTTGCATTCAGTTTGGCAAAATGTTGGTGTTGATGGATTAGTAATATCTGTGTGTTTGTGTGTGTATTTTGTGTGACTTAGCGGTGTGCATTGTGTGACTGTCAGCCCTTGGTACTTTGGGGTGATTTGCATTTTGTGATTGGCAGGTGAGAAAGTTAAACCCAAGTTCCTTTTGTTCACATTTTTTTTCTATTTTGTTTTTCAAGGGCAAGAAGGGGTAGTAGTAGGCATAAAGGACATCTTGATGAAAGTGAGGTTTGGGTCCTCTTCATTGATTTATTGTGTTAATCACTAACCATTTTACCATTAAAACAGGTCAAAAAGAACCTTACCTCAGTGGTGTTTGCCACATTTATTTGGGATAAGGACATAAGACTTTAGTCTTTAGTTGCTTTTATAATGAATGCACAACTATTTCTGTGTTCAGTCTTTAAATGTTAGAACGATAAAAGAATGAAATAGACGGATGAAATATTACTGACACTTTGAATTCCTGTTTAAGTATGTGACCTTTTCTTCTTTGAAAGGGAAAGAAGCCAAAAGAGGAATAATTTATTGTACTTTGGTGTCTCAAAAATGTTTTTGCTTTCAAACAGGAATTTTTTTCCCGATGTCTACATCTAGGATCAATGAGAAAGGGACAAAAGCAGTCCATGCTTCTTTTTTTTCAGTTGAGTGTCAGTGCAATCTAATAGTTTTGTGTGGTGTCTGAATTCATTAATGAAAATTTTATTTCTTTTATTTTAAATCATGCATGTTTTATATGAGAAGTAAAAATGCATGTTCATAAATGAAATATAAAAATTGAAATTAATATCTTCTATATATTTTTCCTATAGTTACATTTATTTTCTATATACCTCTAAGATTAACACTGATTTTTCTGGCATATAGGGTGTATTTATGTACATTTCTAATAGACATGAATTTGGAAGGCTGTTATCAACTGCTAATTACAACACTTCCCATTATAATAATGACCTCTGGCAGATTTTTGAAAATCCTGTGGTATGTATTTGATATTCACCTTCATTTATTATTTTCTTATAATTCTTAATGGATATAAAACAGTTCAGTAACGATATGAAAATATGGTAAGAAAGATTTTTAAAAATGATGTAATGCGTTTTATGACCTATAGAGTACATCTAAACTTGACCAAGACCTTTTTTATTAAGACACATATTAGGTTTAATGGGCAGAATCATTAGTTTCTTTGGTCTCAATATTTTTTGTTTTATGTGTTCAAAAGCACCCTCTCATTTTGAATCACAGTGTCAGAAAAATGTTTACAAATAGCTCACCTAAGAGGATATTTTGACTTTTCAGGAAGGAAATTCAAGAATTTAGTTTGGGAAAATACATGCTATGTTATCACTTTGTTAATATTTTTTAGTAATTTTGTGACTGTACACCAAAGACACCAAAGATAGAGAAAATTGTAGAGTAAGCTGATTCAGCATTTAACGAAATCTTAAATTGGGTAAACTTTTTTCTTTAAAGTAAAAACTTTTTTCATTTTTTCAAAAGTTAGAATCATACAGTAATTAGCTCCTTTTTTTGTTTTACAGGGATCTTCTTTCATAAGTTGGCACATTTATTCAAGGGCTCGTAATACTGCTATATATGATTTTCTCCCTGCCAATGGCAATAGTTTTAAATTACAAAGACTCAATACGCCTGATGAGAATTGCCTTTTATAGGAATAGTTGAGATCTAGTAATAGTAAATTTAATAGTTTTTGAATACTCTGTTGAATAGAAACAGAATATTGTTTGACATTTTGTTATTTTAAGGATATGTTTCTTTAAAGTTTGCTGTGTATCTTCATCCTTCACCGGAGTGGAGTTGAAAAGAAGCTTTTCTTAGTGCTAAAAGTGGAATTCCGTATTTCATTTTGGCACTGATCTCGTTGCATCTTGAGGGATAAAATTTTTGTTTTCTTGGGTAATGCTAGCTTCTCTCTTAGATACCCTAAATTATACCCTAAATTGCAGACATTTGTGTAAGCATTTAAGTCTTTGGAGAGGAAGTAATGAAAATGTCAGAATGGAGTAGCAATTGCTTTTCTTTTCTTTCTATGGTATTTTTGCCTTTTGTTTATACAGACAGAAATAAGAAAAATATAAATATTGTTTATATTGATGTTTCAAAATATATGAGGATATGGATGTTTTTGATGTATAGCTTGAGGCAATGCAATAATGTGCCCATCACCTAAATAGTGTTTATTGTCCCTGTGAAGTGGGTTTTGCCCCTGCCCTGCATCCCCCCACTAGATTTCCTATAACTTTTACTTTCTTCTGTGCACTTGTGTGCCCATTGGTTAGTTCTGATTTATTAGTGAGTACATGTAGTGTTTGTTTTTGATTCTTGAGATACTTTGTTTAGGATAATATTGTCCAGTTCCTCCCAAATTGCTGCAAAGCATTAATTCATTCTTTTTTTTTTTTTGTGGATGACTAGGACTCCATGATATACATATACCACATCTTGTTAATCGACTCCTGAAAGCTTGTTTGCCAAGCCTCGTGAGGTATAAGCCAGAGCAGAATACTTAGCAGTTGTCTTTTATTAGATATTTTATCACATTAGTAAAGTCTCAGTTTGCCCAATGATTGGAGAGATGGTCACTTAGTATTAGTGACCTCATGTAAGATCATAGGGGCTTTTTCCTTGAATTTCAGAAAAGTCAATTTTGGTGTATAGGAGAATGCTATAAAGATTATTGAATCTTATGGGTGATTATTTACTTTTAATTGTTTCCCATATTTTGGGAACAGAAAACTATTTAATATTAGAGGGATTGTATATTATATAATATTAAATTTTATTAAATATTATTAAAATATAAAAATCTGATCCTTATATACTATGTATAAATGAAATTTATTAAGAAATGTGAAGATAGCTTTGTCTCCTCCACATCAAAAATGCCTGAGCTATAGAAAACTGAAATGAACAACTAAGATTGATATATAAATTATCTTCATACAACTTGTTAGCCCTTTTGGTATCTAGTATCAAAAGATATATTTCAGACAATTGTTTTTTGAAATGTATTTTTATTCTAACTATTGAGTCTATGCCTCACTTTTTCCTTGCTGGTGTATTATATTGTACTTTGTAGAGATAAAATTAAGAAATTTGTTACAACATTCTAAATAAATGGAAGAGGAGAACTTTTTAGATATTTAAGTTGCTCCAAATATTAATGTATTTATATTTTAATAAATACTTCTATTTCAATAAAGCATTTGAGCTGGAAAAAGAATTCATACCAGAGGTTAGTCAAAGAGAAGAATTAGGTTTATGAATTATTATCGAATGAAGAATTGTTTTACAATATATGGCCCTTTACCTTAATTTTAGTAAGTAAAAGAAGTGAAAGTGTTAGTAACCCCATAATCATTCTTTCATATACATTAAAAAACTGAAATGAAAGCAGAAATTTTAAATTCACTTAAAAAATTTAAGAAGTTTTAGCATAGTTTACTGAAGTGGTAGTGTAAGTAAGAACCTACCTAGTTTGTTAATTCACAACTTAATGTTTCACTAATATTTGCTCTTTGGAATTTACTTATCTTTTACTTTTAAACACACACATATTTACCTACCCCTGTAATAATCATCACCTTACGGTAGTTCAACTAATGGTTTTTGATGTTGAGATGTGTTTATTAGATTATGAAATGCATTTTCAACTTATAGTGAATTTACCAGGATGTAACCCTATTGTGAGTCAAGGAGTATTTATAAACTATGCCAATCTAGTCAATGTAATCTTGTTCAAGTTTTAAAATCCCAAAACATAAAACTTTATAAATAAAAATACTGTATTTCATAGAATACTGCAATACTGTATGCATACACAGAATCAGGCAAAGATGAAAACATTTACTAGGTGTCTAACCAGAACAGAAAATGGCCTTACCATAAGGACATTTGCACTTGAATGTTTATAGCAGCTCAATTCACAATTGCAAAGATGTGGAAACAATCCGAGTGCCTGCCCATCAGCCCAGGAATGGATTAATAAACTGTGGTGTATGTACACTGTGGGAAATTATTCAGCCATAGAAACAGATGGAAACACTTTGTGTCTTTTTGTATTTACCTGGATAAATTCAGAGAGCTTGTTCCTAAGGGAGTATCTCAAGAATGGAAATGCGAGCATCCCATGTACAGGCCCAAGTGAGTGAAAAACACAGTTAAATTCAAGAAGAGGCAGGGGAGATTGGGGTTGGTTAGTTTTCACCTGACAGGTGCAATTAGGGGTACACAACACACTTCTTGAGGGAAGAACTCAGCTAAAATACAGACTTTGGACTTTACCTTATAAATGCAAACAAATCAACCTAATCATATGTACCCTCATGTTAACTGCCCTAAATAATTTTACTATAGTTTCTGAAAATTCATATTTTCCACTATACATAATCATTTATAAATTGTTTAATTTCTAACATGCATTTACTTTATATTTTCCAGTGAAGTATTTATAGAATAGTTATTTGCTTTAATATGTACTGTCTTGTTTTGATAGGATTGGAAGGAAAAGTACATAAGCCGTGATTATTCAAAGATTTTCACTGAAAGTATAGTTGAGCAGGTTTGTATTATTAGTTATTATGTTGTACAGAGCATTTTTGCTATATTTTCCAGAAAACAGTATTTAATAATGCAATGCTACTTTAGTGAAAGAGGTTGTGAAAACTGAGAAACTATCCTTTAGGTAAACTTCATATGACTTGATTATTATACCAATTACAAAGCCTTAAGGATGATGTATTTGTAAAAATTTTGCATGTTAAACAAGATTAGCAATAATTTCAAGATCTTGCTTCTTTAAAAAAGAAGGCTCCTAAGAGCCATAGCTTCCTGAAACCACTGAAAATAAGGAACCATTGACAGACTTCTTTCATGAAAGTTACTATTGAAAGAAATTAGGCTCTCTTTCTAAAGAATCTTTTCTCAGGTCTTTTAAAAAATGACGTTAGATTAGCATTTAAAACTATTGCTAATACATTATTTTCAAGCAGTACCATAATTTTATGTACCATGAGAAAGAGAACTAGTACATATTACCAGTTCAACTATGATAGTTTTCTAGTCATTTAGCACTTTTTATTTTCTATGTATCAAAAGAGCTGTTTTAGCCTATTAAGATGTTATTGAGTGTTCTAATGTTGACACCGTGTTTTTTAGCCTTGTCCTGATGTCTTTTGGTTCCCCATATTTTCTGAAAAAGCCTGTGATGAATTGGTAGAAGAAATGGAGCATTATGGCCAGTGGTCGGGGGGAAAACATCATGTAAGTTGTAATTTTACACAAAGAATTAAAATATATGGGATGGGATGGGCAGTAGATACTCAGAGAGCTCAGAGGAGATGTGTCTGAGTTCAAATCCTAAATGAACTGATTAGCCAAGCTTATCAGGGAACCTCTGTTTGTGATCTGATTCTGCCACAACCTAATTATTTAACATGCAAGTCATTTAATCTATCTTGTCCCCTGTTGCTCGTTTATCTATGTAATTGCACTGGATGGCCCTTAAGGCTATACTTGTCCTTACTGATGTTTCTCTTCCCTTTATCCTTTCCTTTTCTTTTCCTTTTTTTTTTTTCTTCCCCTGAGACAGAGTCTCACTCTGTAACCCTGAATAGAGTGCTATGGCATCTTCATAACTCACAGTAATCTCAAACTCTTAAATTCAAGCATTCTTCTTGCCTTTGCCTCCCAAGTAGCTGGACCACAGGTGCCTGCCATTATGCCCAGCTAGTTTTTTTGTTTGTTTGTTTGTTTCCTATTTTTAGTAGAGATGGGATCTCGCTCTTGTTCAGGTTGGTCTCCAACTGCTGAGCTCAAGCAATGCACCAACGTTGACCTCCCCGAGTGCTAGGATTGTAAGCCTGGCAGGCCTCCTTTCTAAGGCCACTTTTTTTATACCCTGCATTTCCACAGCGAACTGTAGTGAGAATACTAGGTCAGACATCTGATTGACTGTCAAAACAGTATTTGGTGTGTACACAGAGGAAGAAAGTCTGTTTGAGAGCCTTTGGTGTCACTGCGTTTTGCATTCACTTTCCTTGTTAAAGTCTTGGAAGAAGTTATCCTCTGAGATACAAATGAGAAGTTATCCTCTGAGAAGGATATTCTAGAGTATTGCTGCTTCTGCTCAATTATTTACCCCAGGTAGTTAGCTGATGACAGAGAAGGAGGTTCAAAGCATAAGGAAGAACTCGAAATCAATAGGTTGTAGAATAATGAAAAGCAAACATTGAAAGACTTTTGGTGTCACAAAATAGAAATAAGAAATAGCAAGGAAAACTTGTTTTCAGTGGTTGTAATCCGAAGATCAGATATGTGGACTTCATAATCATTAAGCAGCTAAGACTGCCTGAAGGGTCACCGAGAGGTAATTCAGGTATTTTCATCTTTGGGGGCGCTTTGGGGGGTTACGAAGTCAATTTAGATGTTTGATAATTAAATTTCACATATGCGTTTAATAAGTAGGAAAGGAGTCTACTGACTGACGCACTTTGCATCTTCACCGATACCTTTCAAAGTCACATTGCAAACGCTATTTTGAGTAGTTATACAGTTATAGCAGATGGTCCACCATAATTGTACAACTGCTATTTTTTATTGTCTATTACAATCTGTGGTTTAAAAAAATGCCATAATATAAAAGTGAAATGGACATGGATTACACTTTATGATTTTTAATTATAAAATTAAAACATTTATTATGTTTCTAGGATAGCCGTATATCTGGTGGTTATGAAAACGTCCCAACTGATGATATCCACATGAAGCAAGTCGGTCTGGAGAATGTGTGGCTTCATTTTATCCGGGAATTTATTGCACCAGTTACACTGAAGGTCTTTGCAGGCTATTACACAAAGGTAGTTATCCTCCCACCCCTTCTGCCCAATTCTTACTAATTTTTACACAAATGTGTTTCTTTTTATGTTTTTATTGATGAGCAAATCCACTGGCTTTTTTGCTTTTTCAGGGATTTGCACTACTCAATTTTGTAGTGAAATACTCCCCAGATAGACAGCGTTCACTCCGCCCTCATCATGATGCTTCTACCTTTACCATTAACATTGCCCTTAATAACGTAGGAGAAGATTTTCAGGTAATTGTTATTCATTGTTTTAGATTTTTGCAAAATAAATATGCCATTATAAAAATGAATTTTTACTTTAGATTCTTTTGCTTGGATGTCATAATTTCAATTTTGTCACCGATTAAAAAATTAAAAGTAATCAGCATACATTTATTTGTCTTAAATTTTTTAGGGAGGCGGATGCAAATTTCTAAGGTACAATTGCTCAATTGAATCGCCACGGAAAGGCTGGAGCTTCATGCATCCTGGGAGACTCACTCATTTGCACGAGGGACTTCCTGTTAAAAATGGAACACGATACATTGCCGTGTCATTCATAGATCCCTAAGTTATTTACTTTCCATTGAATTGGATTTTCTTTTCAATGGATGACTGGCATGAACATGTCTCTGAAGTTGTGCTTGAAAAGATGAGAAGAATATTTAAATAACTTTAGCAGAACAACTTCACTTCGGGCCAAACATTTGAAAACTTTCTATAAAAAAAATTGATATTTCTTAATATCTGCTCTGAGCCTTAAAACATAGGTTGAAGAAGAAAAGAAAGAAAAAGTAAAAGAAAATATTTATTTCTATGTTTTATTTTCTGTGACAATGATGACAATTTTATGAATTTGTTTCAAGTTGATAAAATATTCAGGTACAAATATACACGTGACAAATAACACTAATAATATTTTCTTATTTATGAAAGGCTGGGAAGAATTTTTTTTTTATCAACATGTAGAGGAAATGTAGACAAAATGAACATAAGTGAAAATTTCAAATCTCAAAACCTTGAAAATCTGATTCTAACTGAATTTGTATGCGATTGTGTAAGTACATTTTTGACCACCTGTGCAGGTCTCATTTACAGTGGTTACTAAGGAAACATAAAATGTTATACTTTTATGTTTTCCTCAAGAAAATTAGGTCAGAACACAACAAGGAGCATATCCAGGTGAAAACATTTGTGTTTATAGTGTTAGACAGATTAGTTTACATCTGTGTTAGAAATGAAACCCTGTGTTTCTTCGGATAAGTCTTCCAAAGTGGACTGTATTAATTAGCTATTAGAGTTAGGAAGGCCTTTCCACTTCTTAAACTATATCAGGCATTGACTTATAAACAGCAAGTGTCCTTAAGTCAAAACAGGTTTTATTGTTTTGTTTCCTTTTGAAAAAAAAAATTACAGAAAATAGTGGAAAAAAAGAAAATTTCATTGAGATTAGTAGTACATTTTATGATTTAGAAAAAAACTTTTTAAGCACTTGAAATTTATATCAGGTCTGTTAAGTTGTTGAGCCTGGCTTCTTCCCTTTATCCACTTCTTCTTTCCTTATTCCTTTCTTGGAGGAGGATTTTTCACTTTTTACTCTTTCTGGAGTCATCTCCACTGTATCCTTTCCAGTAGGCTACTTTTTAAAAATTGTCTGCCCCTTCCCCCATGTGTTCGCTTGATTTTTCACCATTTCTCTGAGTAAGGTTTAAGTATCCTTATTGTAGCTACTGTTTTTAATTTAAAGGTTAAACTTGAAAAGAAATTCTTAATCATGGTGCCAAAATTCATTTTCTAACACCATGTGTTAGAATATTATGAAAAATAAAATAATTTTTAAAAACGTTTTGTTGTTCTCTTTATTATTGGTAATTTGTCTTTAATAAATATGTGAATGGAATATTCGCAAAGAATATTTGGATATAAAGTCTGTGATGTTTTCATTTTATTTGATAGATTTAATGTTATCATATTTTATCAACACTATTGAATTATAAAGTCATCAATCTTAGTACGCTGAGGGGATTTGATCTAGCTTATTTTACAAATCCGGATATAGAGACCAAATATTTATTCAGTGTGTGTTTTTTTTTTTCTTTTCTTTTTTTCTTTTTTTGTTTTTTTTTAAATTTTATTTCGTTGCTTTTTTTTTTTTATTTCTTTCCTTCTTTTTTTTTTTTTTTCCGTTGAGACACAGTGCCACCCTATGCCCCTGAGCAGAGTGCAGTGGGCGTGGTAGCTCACTGCAACCTCTGACTGGGGCTGTGGGCATCCCGCTGCCTCAGCCTCAGGAAGCCGCTGGGATTACAGGCGCTCACCACGGCGCCCAGCTGGGTTTTCCATTTTTTTCTTGAGACAGGATCTCACTCTCGCTCAGGCGAGTCTCGAACTCCTGAGCTCAAGCAATTCTCCCTCCTCAGCCTCCCATAGTGCTGGGATTACAGGCGTGAGCCACCGCGTCCGGCTCAGTGTGTTTATTCACTGGTGTTATTTGAGTCTCTGCTGTGGATCAGGTGCTTCTCGAGGCCCTGAGGACATAGCGATGACATCAGTATTGTCACTGGGACTTAGTCCACTGTCTTAGTAAATGAGGAATTTGGGTTCTGTCTCTGTTCTCTCCTTCATGGCATTTAACACCCAAAGCTAATTCCTGCTATCCATCCACTAGTGTAATATTTTACTATACTACTGATGGTATTTGAAACATGTAATACCCTGGCATGGTGTGTAAGACAACCAGTCAGAATAGACTCTGGTTATAAAAGTTCTACCTGGCTAAGCCAGCTTAATGTCCCTTCTGCTCTACCAGATACTGGTTCCTTTCAGTTTTACTATATATGGGTGGTCACCTATTATAAATATTTTTATCTTATGCCATGTTTTTGGAAATTAAGGTAGTCAACCGAGTACATTTTTCTGTCCTGCCTCTAATCCCAGATTCCATGAAATAGTATAAAATATGCCTTCAAAAATAATGATTCATGATTAGGGTAATTGAGAAAAATTTCTGTAAGTAGATCAGAAAACTTGAAAAGCAGAAAACAAGTGGGATTGAATGGATGGAGAAAACTACAGCTTGAAATCCACTCAGCAGAAGTCTGTTCCAGGAACCATTTCTATTGTCTGATTCATTTATTTCATGAGCTATTATAAAACTTTTCAAAAGAGTGAGACAAATACACACACACACGTCTACATACCTGTATCTATCTATCAATGCAGTCGACCTTTTGAACAATCTAGGGGTTAGGGGAACTGACCAATTACAGTTGAAAATCCACATGTAACTTGACTTCTCTAAAACTTAAGTACTGATAGGCTCGTGTTGACTGGAAGCCTTACCAATAATGTAAGCAGCTGATTAACACATATTTTGTATGTTAAATATATACTGTATTCTTAGAATGAAGTAAGCTAGAGAAAAGAAAATGTTATTAAGAAAATAATTGAGGAAGAGAAAATATATTTACTGGTCATTAAGTGGATCATCATAAAAGTCTTCGTCTTCACTGTCTTCACGCTGAAGCAGGGAGAGGGGGAAGAGGAAAAGGAGAGATTGGTTTTACTGCAATCTCAGAGACGGCAGAGGCAGAAGTAAAACGCATGTATACATGGACCTGTGCTATCCAAACCCATGTTGTTCGAGGGTCAGCTGTGAGTCTCCAACAATCAGATACCTGTAAGAGGAAAAGGAGAGATTGGTTTTACTGCAATCTCAGAGACGGCAGAGGCAGAAGTAAAACGCATGTATACATGGACCTGTGCTATCCAAATCCATGTTGTTCGAGGGTCAGCTGTGAGTCTCCAACAATCAGATACCTGTAAGAGATAGGAACCTGAGACAAAGTCACACTATTTAGTGTACAATGCCATTTATTTTTCTTAAACTACATATGTAAAAATTAGAAATTTTCCAGAGAACATACCGGGATAGAGGTGTGGGATTATGGAAGAGTAAATGGGATTTATGCCTTTTATATTTTATACGTCCGTGGTCTTTAAATCGTTTCCTATGGAAACATTTGTGCATTACTTATTTAAAGGAAAAGACAATAGAAGGAAAATAGGGAATTACTCCCATAATTAGAGTAAGCGGAAGTATGTTGGTGTCAGTAGTAACCCTGTGTGTGTTTGCTCACACGTGTGTACATTACAAAGGGCTTTAAATGTTCATACGGTGACATTTTTTCAATTTCTAATGTAAGTTTTTCCATAGTGGTTCTGCCTGTTTTCTTCCTTTTGCTTCATTTTTGAAAACACTAGTAATTTACCTGTATTCATAACTTAAGAGGTCAAGTAACTGCAATAAAAATATGAGAAGAATAAACATGTGAGTTGAGTGGTCCATTCAGGTTCCAGAATCTCTTTACATAGGCGTCTATTTTCCTGTCTCTCATATATACATCTTCATTTCCCTGCTTGCTAAACCTTGAAGCTTATATAACATGTTTAGAACTTGTCATTCATTTGAAATGTGGAGTGGTTTATTCAACACATCTCTTCAAGTTGCAGAAGAGCTCAATAGAATTCTTAGTTACAGTTCAGAGTCAGTCTGTATAAATAACTCTCTGACTACATGTTGACTATTTTGGAAAACTAAAGTCTTTAAGACTTCATGAAAGCAGCTTTGTCAAACAGCACTATTTTTCTGTGGTCTTTTAGAATAGCAAGCTACAGACTTCTTTTAGAATAACACTACTAAGAAAAAGGCATTGGAGAGAAAAATGAGGGAACTATATAAATTCTTTAGTGAAAACAATGGATTTGGGATTAAAACTAGGAAATAATGGAGTAGAAAACTATGCATGTAGATATGCTTTAAAAATTCAAAGTACTATATAACTAAATGATTTTGATGAATTGGAAAAATTGGGGAAAGTGAGTTATACTCTAGGCATTCCATGAACTTTATAAATCTTATACTCCCTAACAGCATTTAAACAAATTTGAAACTTAAATTATATGTTTGTTTAATTCTTAACATATTAAATTATACTAGAAAATATTTGGAAATTTCTGATAGGCTATTGAGGGGATAGTAATGTCTATTTGCTGGTAATGTTTATTTGATGTTAGTTTGGTATGCTATTTTGTCTTAATTAAAAAATGATTGATTAAATATCTGAATATTGGCTGGGTATGGTGGCTCACGCCTGTAATCCTTGCACTTTGGGAGGCTGAGGCACGTGACCATGGGAGTTGGAGACCAGCCTGAGCAAGAGGGAGACCCCAGCCCTACTAAAAATAGACAAACTAGCCAGGTGCTGTGATGGGTGCCTGCAGTCCCTGCTACTTGGGAGGCTGAGGCAAAAGGATTGCTTTAGCCCAAGAGTTCAGGGTTGCTGGAAGCGATGACACTATAGCACTCTACCCAAGGTAGAGTGTCTGTCTCAAAAACAAATCTCAGTATTTATTATAGTCTTTTGAAAATTGGAAAGAAATTTCTGTCTATTTGACCATACAAAACACAAATAATTAAATTTTAAGAATAATTTTAATAGATGAAATGGAAAAAATTATATATGCCATAAACAAAGAAAATACAGTTGTTTTCAAATCATCTTCCCCCTAAAGCCGATTAAAGGATGGAGAAGGAAAAGATTTTGTGTAAATTTGTATGGTTAATGAATTACTTTGTGCTAAAATAATTTTGAGAGACATTATTTTTAAAACTGGCTTAAACTGAGTAACTTCATTTAGGTATTTAATGTGAAATGATAGGAAAGTCCCTGAGGAAATTACATAGTGATACATAATTCAATTTTATATTTGACAAAGCTCAACTTTTAATGAGAACTGGACAAAATAAGAGGTAGTTTTATGCTGAGCATAGAATATGGGCTGGAGAATGCAAAATAATTGCATATCTGAAACATGGTATCCTATTAAAGTTTTATTAAATTATTTTCATCTGTGTACATTATTTATATAGTGTATAAATCTTGCCAAATTGTGACGTGATAGCCCCACCTTGTGGTCAAAATAAATAGCAGATAGAGTCTAAATTTCAAGCAAAAAGCCAGAGCTTTAATTTTTTTTTTGTTTGTTTGAAGTATGCTTTCAGAATTTCTCCTAAAGGCTATTACAAATAAACATGATAAATAGTGGATGACTTTTTTCAGAAATTCTTTTTGAACTTTTGTGGTATGACACAATATTCTAAAATAAAGAATTGTGATACCTTATTCTGAAATAAGGGGTAGTGAGTGTATTTTGTAGTTAATATTGATGAAATAATTTTTTTTCCTATTCGCATCTACTTTGTAAACTGGTAATCTATGTTTAATATGAAATATGTTTCTAGAATTGTAATCAAATAAACATGAAAGTAGTCAGACTCAGTTAAAAATGCTTTTTTAAAAATTGGTTTGGATTAGACAAAATAGTATACAAAATACTACAAGAACAATTCAATAGGGCCCTGTTGTAAAAACAAAATTTTTAATCGCTGTGTAAAGCAATTTTCTTTATTATTACTACAAAGCTGGTAAATGCAACAATCAGGACAAGATTCCTATGGTATAAAAATTTGGGTGATTTGGACATGTTGAAAATTATAATCTCTGTTTTGTCATTTAGAAGATTAATGAAATTTGTTCCTGCTGAAGTTGTTGACAAGAGATGTGCTAAAGGTTTTCTAATCTATGTCCACCTTGGAATATTCAAATGTTGATGACACATCGTTCCAGATCACTCTTGCCCTCTTTGGGTCACTTTGTGCCTTGGCTGTTTGACTGAATCAAGGGGCTCCTCAGTCAGCTAAGTCTTGAGTAGCATCATCCCAAGACAGATTTCCCATTAATTTTGTATGAGCCAGGTAGAGAGGGAATTAAAAAATATGTAGTATTGCAATAATTTGTACGTAGGAAAACAAGGCTCCAAAGATGGTCCTCAATGAGCCTTGTCTCTCAGAATTCAGACCCTTATATAGTTTTGCTCATAAACTGAATCCAGGGGCCCCACTTTGACCAATACACAGAGTAGCAGTGACTCCGGACAACTTCCAAATTGAGTTACAAGAAGCACTATGGCTTTGACCTTCGCTCTTAGGAAATTCTTTCTAGAACCCAGGTGTCCTCTTGTGCAAAGCCTTGCCATATGGAAAGGCCATATGCTGGGCACTCTGGCCAACAATTTGAATCTGACATTCCACCTCAGCTTCCACCACAGGAGTGGATTATTTTGATATTGAACCTAGTCTAACATGCAGTTAATACAGTCTTTCTCAACATTTATTTGCAACTACTTGAGACCCCAATCTCCACCACCTAATTGAATCCAGTCAATCCATAGAGCTATGAGAAATAATGACCATTTATTGTTATTACTAAATTTCCACCTGGTTTATTACAAAGAAATACATAACTGGAACAATTAATTGCATGTACAGCAAAAATTTAATAGGTTCTCCTCCCTGAGTACTTCCACATGCTGGAGTGTTTATTTCCTTTCATTCTCCTCAGTGAGGCTTTGGGACAAGGACCAGGACTTAACTCTGTCTGTTCGGTTCTAGAGCCTGTTATACAGTCTGGCATTTACTAGGTAATTGTGTGTGGATGAGTAATGGGGAGTTGGTTTTATGTCTGACATTTTGTTGTATTTGAATCAAAATGATCTCTGAGGGGAAATAGGAGATTTGAATTTAACAGGTAGACAAAAAAAAAAAAAAAAGTAAATCCATGTGTACATAGTGCTTGGTTACAATGTGTAAAGACTTGAGAAAGATTGTACAGTTTGTTCCTGCATAAGTGGATATATACTTAGCCTCAACTTGGATAGAGTTATGTACTAAGACATTACTAAAAGAAACTGCTGTCACTGTTGTCGTCAGCATTCTAGGCCAAAGGGCTGAGAAAGGGTGTGGTCAGTTTATAAGCAACTTGCTAAGTATTGTGTATTAAACTTCTAACAAATATTTTGAATGGAATTTGTTTTTATACATCTTAAGACATTTTTTAAAAATGCTTTAAAAAGTGTTATGTCTATATGCTGAGCAAAAACTTCATATTTTATCCTCTAATTTTAAACTAAAAAAAATAGTTTTAGAATAAAAACATATGAAGATGGTGAATTTTCAAATCCCAAGGAAAGGGTAGCCTTGATGTGTATTGAGAGTGGCATCACTGTTGTTGCCACGGTTACAGAGCTCATTGTTCATTGGGTGTGGCCTGTTGATTTTGAACAAATATTCTTTTAACATCTATGTTTTACATATGTGGTAAGTAATAGAATTAAATGTTTATAATTTCAAAATTATGGACTTGTATGACTTTGTTCAAAAAATGAAGTATTTAGGAGACTGGCGTGATGCGGGGGGATGGGGGAGACAGAATTTAGGAACTTTCTGGATTGCATGTTTGAAGAAGGTAGACTTGGGAAGTACAATTTTATCTTTGCATAAGTACAGAAGAGATATTTTAAACTTCTTAAAATTGGTAAAAGGCCAGTCTGAGACATGTAAAAGGTAAAAAGTGTGTGAAATAATACAGAATGTGTGAATGAAGATGACTTGAGAGATAGCAATGAAATTCCTGAGTTATGATGAATCTAACTAAAGGAAGTACATGAATACTGAATGTACACACACACATCTAACTTGGAATTGATTAGAGGGGTTATATCTTCTAATTGGGGACACTTGTTTTGGCACTAAGATTTCAGATTATTATTTTGGGGCAGCATAGTGTCTGCACTGTCTTTTAGACAGTTACATCCTTCAACATACTTTCTTGCCAATATTTAATCAAATGTTACACTGTTCTTTAAAGTCTAAAATGAGGACAGTGTAAGCATGGCAGAATATGTTCTTGTCTACACAGTATGACATCGTTTGTATCCACTCTCAGATGCTGTCTCCCTGAATCTCCATCTGTAGTGATAGTTTACTTTGTGACGGTTTCATGTGTTGCTCACTGGATGTACCTGTGCCTGTGCTTATTAGACTGTTTGCCTACTCAGTGGGGCCGTGGGACTGCTGTTGGCCAGTGGCTGAAGAGCAAAAGTGACACGGTAAACTCCTGGAGCCACGCGCTTAAGAGTCCGTTCTAGAGACCTTTGAAGCAAATATATTGAGATGCTTGGATCCCTGAATCACTGTTTGGAAGGGAGTTGCCCTATAGAGCTGCCAGGCCCCAAAACAGATTTGGATGAGAAAGTTTTATATATTAATTCACCGAGGTTTTACAGCTCGCAAGTTTGTTTATTTTAACAGACTAAAACAATAATCACATGTATAAGAAGATACATATTCTATTCGGAGAAGATAGATTTAGTATGCATTGATTTTCAAACAATAAAAACCTAGAGTTGTCTTTGGGTTCTGTGATTTAATTTGTGTCATCTAATAGTAGAATATGAGGGTTGGAAGTGGTGTGGTGGCTCACACCCGTAATCCTAGCACTCTGGGAGGCCGAGGCAGGTAGATTGCTTGAGCTCAAGGGTTCGAGACCTGCCTGAGCAAGAGCGAGACCCTGTCTCTACTAAAAATACCAAAAACTGAAGAAGAGGATCACTTGAGCCCAAGAGTTGAGGTTGATGTGAGCTATGATGATGCCATGGCACTCTATCTAGGGTGACAGCTTGAGATTCTGTCGAAATGAATTCTATTCAGTTACAAAAAATGTAAAATAAAATAACTAAGCTACCTCCTACCTAAACAAATTCTCTTTCAAGCTTCCCTTGACTGTTGATCAATTAGACTCTACTTGAACAGTTCATTTGGTGAATGTTTCTTGGCTGTGTGCTGTAAACCCATCAAGTACCTGAAATGATACCCATGACATAGACATCAATTCTTCATTACAAACTAATGATGGGCAAGTTATTGCATCCTGTTACAGAAACAACAAAGCTTTTCCATAACTGTGTTGAAGTCTGTCTTATACCACTTTCGCTTAGAGTTTATATTTGTATATTTTGGAATGAAATGAAAAAAATATTCTTAGTATGGGCTTATGAAATATTTAATAGCACCAATCACAGCCATTACTTCCCTCTTTCTCTCATCCCTATGCCTCACTCCCTTATCTTACCCACACACAAAAAATCAGATTCTGGCTTGGCTCCCATAGCACAGAGGTTATGGTGCTGGCCACATACACCGAGGCTGGTGGGTTTGAACCCAAATGATTTGTCAACACAACCACGGAAGTGTGGGGGCCTGATATGAATTTAACACCTAGGTATAAGTGGCATACAAGGAAAGAGAAGAATAGCTGACATTTTCTGTTTTGGTTAATATATATTTAGTATCAATTACTTTTGCTAGGGATGGACAACTTTATTCTACTGCTGATAATTTGAAGTCAGGTAAAATTTTAGTTTTCTTCACATTTTAAGCTGTTAAACTCTGAATTCACTTTATAGTACTTTCCTGGTTTTGTTGAATCAAGGAGAGAAGGCTATTAAAGTAAATTATATTTTATTGGTTTTAAATTAGAGTTTTAGCCTGTTGCAATCTTTGTAAAAGCTGATTCTTTCATGCAACATAATTTTGTCATTTTCTTCCTGCTCATGTCACCCCAAAGGATGAGCAGCCCTTCCTTAACTGCATCTTGATAATTACAAAACTTCAGAAAGACCAAATCTAATTTTGAATGACTTACCACGGTCTGTACATAAACCTTTCCAGTCAGAGTGCTGATTATGACTCTAATTTTTAAAAACTTTTTTCTAGTGGAAAATATGCTTTCTTTTCAGTTAAATAAAAATAAAACACTGGATCCTGAAATTTTACGGAAGTGCCTTAGAGTAGTTTAGTGTTACTCAGACTTGGTCTCCTATTCCAATCACCTGGGAACTTTTAATAGCATGTAATATGGTGTCCTGACCTACACCTGTTATATTCCATTCTCTGAGGTGAGGCCAGACCATCAGTTATCTTTAAAGCTCTCTAAATACTTCTAAAATGCAAAACAGGTTGGTGGGATCTGATCTAGCCCATTCCTTGAAGGTTGGTGATTATTTCTTTTGCTACCTAATCCTTTTATTTATTTATTTATTTATTTATTTATTTATTTATTTATTTATTTATTTATTTTTGTAGAGACAGAGTCTCACTTTATCGCCCTCGGTAGAGTACCATGGCGTCACACAGCTCACAGCAATCTCCAACTCCTGGGCTGGGGTGATTCTCTCGCCTCAGCCTCCTGAGTAGCTGGGACTAGAGGCGCCCACTGCAATGCCCGGCTATTTTTCTGTTTTGCAGTTC
>CAUYRH010115880.1:0-25422 GCA_963574655.1 Perodicticus potto | reverse complement strand
CCTGGATAGAGTGCTGTGGCATCACAGCTCACAGCAACCTCCAATTCCTGGGCTCAAGCGAGTCTCCTACCTCCTTCTCTCAAGTAGCTGGGACTATAGGCACCCGCCACAGTGCCCGGCCATTTTTTGGTTGCAGCCGTCATTGTTGTTTGGCAGCCCGGGGCTGGATTCGAATCCACCAGCTCAGGTGTACGTGGCTGGCACCTTAGCCCGCTGAGCCACAGGCGCTGAGCCAAGGGTTCATTTTTGAGACCACAGAGAAGGGTCCTTATGTATATTAATGTGCAGCTCAAATGACTTGAGCTGATAGTAGTTCCCAAGTGGAAAGATACTGGCCCAAGCAAAAGGCAAGTGATAGTCAATACGCCGAGTCATTGCATAAAAGTTTCTAGGCTCCATGTTTACAGAAACCATGACAAGTGCAGGCTCTACTTTGGGAGAAAGTCAAACATTATCCTCATGACAGAAGCTACATAATTAGTGCCCTTTGGATAAGCCTAAATTTCATATAGAAAGAAAGACCATCCAAAACTCAAATTAAATAATAGAATAACGTTTTTTTTCTCCCCTTTTTTTTATTATTAAATCATAGCTGTGTACATTAGTGCAATCAAGGGGCACAATGTGCTGGTTTCATATACAATCTGAAATATTTTCATCAAACTGTTTAACATAGCCTTCATGGAATTTTCTTAGTTATTGTATGAAAACATCTGTATTCTACAGTTAGTAAGTTTCCCCTGTACCCTTCTAAGATGCACCATAAGGTGTGGCCCAACAAATTGTCCTCCCTCCACTCCAACCTCCCTCCTCCCCTCCCCTCCTTTGCCCATTTCCCCATTTCTTGTGTTATAGTTGGGTTTTACCCTTCATATGAAAGCTATAAATTAGCTTCATAGTAGGGTTGAGTATATTGGATACTTTTTCTTCCATTCTTGACATACTTTGTTAAGAAGAATCTGTTCCAGCTCCATCCATGTAAACATGAAACTCCATCTTTCTTTAAGGCTGCGTAATATTCCATGGTATACATGTACCACAATTAGAATAACGTTTTTAAAGAAAAAAAAATTATGAGGCAGTCTCACAGCACTATCTAATATATAAAATTAAACTTATCTAGAAAACTAAAAATAAATGTCGAAATGTCTTTCTTTTGAAATTCTGGAGTCTTTCCATTTCTAAACGGATGATTTTTTAATATTATGGATAAATGAAGGAATTTACCATTTATGCAAGACTTTTCCAAGTAAAATGCAAAGGCCATTAATTATATTTATGACAAAAATCCAACCCTAATGGAAGAAGAAACAACACCTCTGAGAAGCAGTTTTTGTCATTGCTTTAATAACTTTTGTTTGTGTCTTCAGAATACTTTTTTTTCTATTTTATTAATTCAGTGAAGTATTATTTATCCATTTATTGTGCAATGGCACATAATAGAAAATCAGTAAATATTAGATGAATTAATATTATGTTATTGAAAGAGCTAAGGAAATTGTACCCCTAAATGTGACTACTTAACATACAGACTATTTTGAAGTAAAGGCCATTCACAATCAGAAAACATTGGGAAGAGCTTTCCCTTTGTCTGCATAAAACCAGACTGACCTGTTGGGGGATCAGAGGTGGTGGCTGACTTCCTTTCCTTCCCTTGACTGCCAGAAGACTTGGCCCAAATCATTTAAAGCACAATACCTGTCTCTGAGGTTAATATGCAAGTCAATCTGTTTCCCCATCTATTCATCCTCCCTAGCCACCACTGCTGCACCTGTACTCTACATTCCGCCCCTTCCCTTCAAAAGGCATCCATCCATAAAAGTATCGGACCATCGTACATTGGGGTAATCATTCTTGTGGTTTCCCCGCACGAGCGTGGTATTTGGAAATAAACATTTGTCTTATTAATCTGCCTTTACCATGAGTTGATCTTTCAGAGCACTTTCAGGGGGGAAAGGATGAGTTTTGCCATAAACCCTACATTATACACACGAAAACCTCAATTCAGAATCACTCCTTTTCTCCTTTGGGAGCATTAAAAATACTGTGGTGTGAGGGGTGGTGGCTGTGGCTCAAAAGAGTAGGGCGCTGGCCCCATATGCTAGAGGTGGTGGGTTCAAACCCAGCCCTGGCCAAAAACCGCAAAAAAAAAAAAAAAAAAAAAAAACCGTAGTGTGTATAATACTACATATGCTGTGAAAACATATATAACTGGGGTTTGGGGAATGGATAGTTATGGTGTAGAAAGTAACAGAAAATCAAATGAGACTTAGTCCAAGTAAGTGAAAATCAAATGAGATGTAATCCAAGTAAGCAAGGGAATTACTAGTCCGCAGTCCTACCAACGGTGGTTGAAGTGTTCCTTTCTCTCTGCAGTCACGCCAGCATCTGTTGCTTTGGAACTTTTCGGTAAGGGCCATTCTCACTGGTATTAGGTGATACTCAGTGTTTTAATTTTCATTTCCCTGCTGATTAGAGACATTGAGCATTTGTTCCTATTGAAGGAGCTCAGAAAATTTCACCCCAAAATATGATTCCTTGGTATACAGATTATTTTGAATTAAAGGCTATTCATAATCAGGGAACTCTGAATGAAGGCTTGCCTCTATCTACCTAAAATCTTAAAGGGCTGCTAGACTCCTTATCACAGGCTAATAGACCTGGCCCTGTGGTCATTATAAGTACAATAACTGTCTCTCAGGTTAATTTACTAATCAATCTGTTTCCCTCCATCCCCCCTTAGCAACCACTTGCTACATGTACACTTTTCAGTTTCTCTCTCCCCTCCCTTCTAAAAGCCACTGACTATCACTGAAACTTAGGGGAAATCATTCTTGTGGTTCCAAAGGTTTATTTGGAAATAAATGTCTCTCTTATTAATATGCTATAACTGTAAGTTGATCTTTTCAGTGAACCAACCTAGGGGAAAAGAGCAAGATTCCCTAAGACTCCCCTTCAATATGCTTGTTGACCAGATAGAAGTGCAACTCAATAAAAATCAGGCAAATGGGGTAAATTCACAAGGAACAAGTATAATGCACACTATCACTTTTACCCAATCTGTACAAAAGCAAATTATGTGAACAAAATGTGTGTACTCCTATAATCTTCTGAAATTTTTTGGAAAATGGGAATATATCGTCTCACATGACAAAAAAAATCCATGGGTACACCCTTAATAGGCTCATCCTTACTAAGAATGAGAGAAAAGTTTCTCTCTTTAATAAGCTCACAAGACAATGATGGAAACAAAAAAGCACATAGGAAACTATTCTAAACTGCCTACAGGTTTGTTTCTCCCCCTACCAATTTCTATCCACTTTGTCACCCACTGTAGAGCTCTGTGAAAACTAGGCCTGTCTCTACTACTTTGGAAACAGTGCTTAACATAGGGCCCGGCATGTTGTAAAACACTCGAACGATGTTTGCTAGATGAGTTAAAGTTCTAGGAAAGATGTGTGTGAGATATTTATTGATTCCTGTCTCAGGGGAGTAGAAGCGTAAAGGAAGGGGATGTGCAGCACTGATTCTCAACTAAGAGTGGTTCTGCTCTCCAGAGAAGGTTTGGAAATGTCTGGAGATATTTTTGGTTGTCACACCTGTGGCTCAAACAGCTAGTGCAACTGGCACCTAGTGGGAAAAGCCCAGGGATGCTAGTGTACAACCTAAGGCATACAGGACAGCCCCCCACCACAAAGAGTCATCCTGTCCAAAATGTTAACAGTGCTGATATGGAAAATCCTTTGTCTGGGTAAGAGCCTCAGCTATAGCATCTTAAATATTCAGTGTCCCAGCTACTCGGGAGGCTGAGGGAAGAGGATCGCCTAAACCCAAAAGCTAGAGGTTGCTGTGAGCTGTGATGCCACTGCACTCTACCCAGGGTGACAAAGTGAGACTCTGTTTCTAAAAAGAAAAAAAATAATAAATAAATAAATAAATATTCAGTGATCTTTGAGCTACTACTAAGAGGTGCTGGCTTTTCTTTTATAGACTGGGTATAGATAGTTCCATATTGTATTTATGGCTTTATATAGGGTGCTCTAGATAAATAATTCAGTTTCAAAAAGTAAGATTTAGGCTCGGCACCTGTGGCTCAAACAGCTAAGGCACCAGCCACACCTGAGCTGGCAGGCTGGAATCCAGCTTGGGCCCGCCAAATGACAATGATGGCTGCAACCAAAAAATAGCCGGGCATTGTGGCGGGTGCCTGTAGTCCCAGCTACTAGGGAAAAGGAGGCAGAAGAATCACTTGAGCCCAGGAATTGGAGGTTGCTGTGAGCTGTGATGACACAGCACTCTACCTAGGGCAACAGTTTGAGGCTCTGTCTCAAAAAAAAAAGTAAGATTTAAAGAAAATTTAAGTAAATTACAATACAGATTTACAGATAGAATAGGACAAAATCAATGTAGATACCATATGTTATACCTGATGTTGGGGAAGTAATGACAAACTATGATCATAGAATCAGTTAAGTAAGGGGCATCATTTTGATTCCACCTGACTTATGACGTGATCTTGGGTGAGTTATTTAGCTATGTTTTCTCGTTATGAAAATGAAGGTGGTGATAATAGCTACTTCACTAGACTTTTTTTAAGAGACGGAGTCTCACTCTTGCTCAGCCGGATATCAAACCTGTGAGCTCAAGCAATCCACCCTCCTTGTCCTCCCAGAGTGCTAGGATTATAGGCATGAGCCACCACATCTGGCCTTTAAAACTATTTTAAATTGCACTTAAACTTTATGGACACCGTGTGTGTGTGTGTGTGTGTGTGTGTGTGTGTGTGTGTGTGTGTGTGTGTGTGTGTGTGTAGAGAGAGGCCCAGGCCTGCTAAACAACAATGACAACTACAACAAAAAAAGTAGCTGGGCATTGTGGCAGGCACCTGTAGTCTCAGCTACTTGCGAGGCTGAGGCAAGAGAGTTGCTTAAGCTTAAGAGTTTGAGGTTGCTATGAGCTGTGATGCCACAGCACTCTAAAAGAATAGAAAATGGAAAAGCAAGCATCCCATCTGACAAATAAAGTTTGAGGGACCTATCCCCATCTCTGTAAATTGGCTGACAGTGACAGGTGGCTGGACCCTCTTTGTCCAGTAACAATAATAGCTTTAATAAAGTTCATTCAAACCTTCAGTGGAGCCTGATGAGGACAAAGGTCTACTTTGCTCATCCTTCCATCCCCACTACTCAGCACATTTTTCTCAGAGTAGATGCTCTTATGTGAAGACATGAGAGAGAACTGGTTAAGACCATGGTATTCAAAATCAAACAAACCTGAATTTGAATTTCGAATCTGCTGCTTATGACTATGAAACTTTGCTATGTGGCTTCATCTTAAATTTCACTTCCTCAAAATGAGAATACCAACACAACTCTGTTCCCCTAGAATAAAATGAAATAATACACATATAATTTTTAGCACAGTAGCTGGAATGTTGTTGCTATTTTTATTATTTGACCATAGGATTACTTTTGTTGACTGAAATTGAAAACAAACACATGGACTCACGCACACACACACACACAAACAGGGCAAATGTCCAGGACCATACTGTAATTCATCCTTGGCCAAAAAAAAAAAAAAATGTGTATGTATATGTGTGTATATATATTTGAAAAAGAATATAAAAATGTTCAGTCTTGCTGAGGAATAGCTAACTATGAATTTTGCTGTAGAAAAAAACAAAATGAGGGTAGCACACTGTATTTAACTGACATTGTCTTCCTTGAATTGTAGATACTTATGATCCCACAGAAGTATTGCTCAAAAAAGAAACAACCAACAGGAAATTCCTTGCATGATCACTCCCCAGTATTATCTAACCCAACCACCCTCTTTCCCAATACCATGATTCCCCCAAAGGAGGCTGGCTGACTGAGATATTCTCAGCTCTGTAATAACACCAGGAGGACTGGCAGCTTCTTCAGTGGCTCACATATATTAATTCAGTTCAATGTGCTGTTTTGTACCAGCTTCTTTCCTAATAGATTTTGAGGCAGGATTTCTGTATGGCTACAATACCATAACAACAACCCAGTGCTTTCCTAGAGCACAGTAGATTTTATGGAGAGTCTTCAGAAAGAACAAATTTAGGTTTCACGATCAGTCAGGGAGCTGTGCAGGGCAGGTAGAGTACCTGGCATTTTATAAATAAAGGAGCTGAGATTAAAAATAAATAAATAAAGTCATGTCCAAAATCACAACACTAGTTCTCTAAGATCCTCAGATCTTTGGCAAGTAGTTCAAAGCCCTTTTCATCACTGTATTTGTTTTTTGTTTTTTGTTTTTTTGTTTTTTGCAGTTTTTGGCCGGGGACGGATTTGAAGCCACCACCTCTGGTATATGGGGCCAGCACCCTAGTCCTTGAGCCACAGGCACCGCCCAGTATTTGGTCTTTTATTTGATTAAACTATTTCAACCAAAAACTGGTATTTATCCCTATTTGCCAAGCCTTTGCTCTTCCCTGCTCCCTCCATTTATTCTCTGATTCATGGTCTTCTTGCTCCTTATTATACCAATGGCTTCCACTCTTTCATTATAGAGCAAATTGGGGGATGGCACCTGTGGATCAGTGCGTAGGGTAAACCTGGTCCCAGACAAACTGCAATAAAAAAAAATAGCTGGGCATTGTGGTGGGCACCTGTAGTCCCAGCTACTCGGGAGGCTGAGGCAAAGAGAATTGCCTAAGCCCTGGAGGTGAAGGTTGCTGTGAGCTGTGTGACACCACGACACTCTACCAAGGGTGATAAAGAGAGACTCTGTCTGTAAAAAAAAAAAAAAGAGTAAATTGGGAATTTGATAGGTTCTTACACACTACATGAGCAACATGGGAAATTTCAATGTGTAATTCAGAGGAGTAGATTGCTAAATATTGGAACTTGATGATAGCACACTCTTGGGATAGCTCAGATTCCAACACAATGGGATCAGAGACAGGCTTCATTGTTCACAGCAGGCTCTCCCAACGCATGTCTTCCTTGCACTAATGCAGTGCTGCTTTACACAGAGTGGCTACTTTGGACCCATTCACAGAGTGACAGCAGTGTTTTAGTATTGCGGAATTTCTAGCATCATTTGGAAGAATATTTCTAGGAAGCCAATTAACACAAAAAGAAATGACAGTGCTTTCCCAGTGATTTCCAGAGAGATCATCTATTCTACCCATGGAAATCAGGATGATGGAAAGTTGTGGTGTTTGGTAATAAATAATCAAGGAATAATTGCTGTGTGAGCTAAGGTCATTCAGCTAATCTGAAATAAATCATTCTCGGTTGAGGGTGGTGGCTCACAGCTGTAATCTTAGCACTCTGGGAGGCCAACACACATAAGCATCCACTCACTCTCTCTCTCTACACCAGCAGCTTTCTTATTTCTTTTCTTTTCTTTGTTTTTTTTTTTTTTTTTTTTGAGACAGATTCTCACTATGTCACCTTTCAGTAGAGTGCCATGGTGTCACAGCTCACAGCAACCTCAGACTCTTGGGCTTAAGCGATTCTCTTGCCTCAGCCTCCCAAGTAGGCCCGCCGCAATGCCCGGCTATTTTTTGGTTGCAGTTGTCATTGTTGTTAAGCAGGCCCAGGCTGGGCTAGAACCCACCAGCCCCGGGTCTATGTGGCTGGCGCCATAACCACTGAGTTATGGGCAAGCCTTCTTTTTATTTTTTAAAGACAAATTTAGCAGTTAGGGGTCATATACCAACTTTAGTGACATTAATATTGATAAGTTATGATAAACTACTGCCATAGGACCAGCCTACAGCAGTGGTTTTTTAACCTCAGCTGTACTTATGGAAGCAGAGTTTGGGCACTTACATATTTTAAAGGTGTTAAGAAGACAAGCGTAAGTTTTGCCTGTGCCTCTAGCCAGTCGTGTGGGCTTTGGCAAGACGTTGAGACTCTGTAGGTCTGAGCTGCTTCTTATGTAAAGTTCCTAATGGTCATTTTCTACAAATCAAGCATGAGACCTCATCAAAAAATTATTCATGTAAGTATGCTAAGTTATGAGTGCCAGGTGGGCATAATCCTCCTGGTAGTATGTGTTTTATAAAACAGTTCTTAGTTAAAGGCGTTAAATAACCTTGAAAAATATGTGTTTGGGACAGGGGCTTGCCTTTCTGTTTTTCTGTTTGATTATTGGTGGGGGACGGGCTTACCTACCACCTCCATTCCCTCACAATAAATGAATAAAAGAAAAGAAAACCACATGGTATCTTATCTTCAGAAAGGATGTGAATGCAGGTTTAGAACAAGGGCATTTCTTCTCCATGGAAAGCTGCATTTCCTGTTTGTCTTTCTCTCCCTGGCTGCTCAGGGAGGGTGCTGAGGGGGAGGTGTCAGAGGCCACGGAAAATATTTTCAGGGTTCATCCAACACTGTCTGGCAAGCACAAAGGACAGAAAATTTCCAGGGAAGAAAATATTCTGGCTCAAGAATTTGTCTTATACCATCTTGGTAAACAGTCCTGGCCCCAGTCTGACCCAACCTGTGTCTTTAAATATTTAACTCATTCTGCTAACTCCCCTGTCCTGCTTCAAGCTTACTGGGCAACCTTCTGATTAGCATTTAACTTCTCCACTAGATTTCATCAGCAGAGAGTCATTCTAGCTGTTAAATTTCTTAGGATCAGTTAAATACCCTAGCAGTTTGGCATTTCCATGAAATCTGTTGTAAACTAAGTGGACATTCATCAGTCTCCCCTTATCTAGGAAGTTCTGGGACCCTAGCGATACCGTATCTGTGGAACTATCAGCTTGAAGGCAGAAGCTGTGATAAGAAAAATATACTGCAATAGATACCAGGAGACCAGTATGGGTGCCAGCTTTAGTGGCTCCCCAGCCTTGTCCTGTGTGTGTTTACACTCAACAATTCTTAACTTAGTTGGAAACCAGATGGGCGGAAACTAATCCTCCCTAAGGACAGTGAGAACTGATGCCCACAGGTCTCTAGGTAGAGTGAGAAGAACAAACTCAAGATGGCTGTGGCCAGAAGGCCAGGAGGAGTGGAGCACAGTCGGTGGAGAATACAGCCGTGGGGTGGCGCCTGTGGCTCAGTGGGTAAGGCGCCGGCCCCATGTACCGAGGGTGGCAGTTTCAAACCCAGCCAGGCCAAACTGCAACAAAGAAATAGCCGGGCATTGTGGCGGGCACCTGTAGTCCCAGCTACTTGGGAGGCTGAGGCAAGAGAATCGCCTGAGCCCAAGAGCTGGAGGTTGCTGTGAGCTGTGACTTCACAGCACTCTACCAAGGGCGACAAAGTGAGACTCTGTCTCTCAAAGAAAGAGAGAGACTGACTGCAGCTGTGTCTGGCTTATTCCCGGCTTGACTGACTGGAGAGAGGCTGCCGGCCTATATTCCACTGAAAGCTTTAATAGGTTTTTAATCAAAAGATAGAAAAAAATTGGGGTAGTTTTATTCTATCTCTCAATGCCAGAAAAAGACACAACTTCAGATGCCCCATAAGAAACTCCAGTGAGACCCCTCTCAATCTGAGAAGTAGTATATTTGTATTGTTTGGGTGGTATTGCTGTTCGCTATTTTATTTTTATTTCCATGTATTGCACTCTAAAAATAAGCTAGGTGCTAGTCAGAAAGCTGAAACAGGCTCAAGCCCTGCCTATGTAAAGATGCTGCTGACAGCCTGTCTCACAGCACTCGTGTGAGGGTTGAGAGCTGGCTTGGAAACTGGTAAAATACTCCCTCAAGGTGTTGTCAAAATCTTGATGCAAATGATTAATCCACTCTAATTATATTAATGTTATTTGTTTATGATAGTATGTATCATGAACAAATGTTATTTGTTATTAATGTTATTTGTTTATGATAATATTTGTATCATAAGCAAATATAATTAATATGTATAATATTAATTAGATAACAAATATAATTAATATGTACAATATTAATTATATTAATGTTATTTGTTTATGATAATACATGACACACACACATATACATATATATCTCAGCATTGGAAAGTGAATAATAGTATCTATTTTCCATTCTTGTTACAAAGACAATAGATATAAAATATCTAATATGACCAATCCTCAAAAATGCTGGTTGTTTTGGCTGGGCATGGTGGCTCACACCTGTAATCCTAACATTTTGGAAGGCTGAAGTCAGAGGATCACTTGAAGCCAGCCTGAGCAACATAATGAGACCTTCATCTCCACAAAATGGTTTTTTTTTTTTTTTTTTTTTTTTTTTTTGGCAGTTTCTAGCCGGGGCTGGGTTTGAACCCGCCACCTCCGGCATATGGGGCTGGCGCCCTACTCCTTTGAACCACAGGCGCCGCCCACTACAAAAACTTTTTAAAATTAGCTGGGCATGGTGGCATATACCTGTAATTCCAGCTAATCAGAAGGCTGAGGCAGGAGGATAGAACACTTGAGGCCAGGAGTTTGAGGTTGCAGTGAGCTGTGATCATGCCATGGCACTCTAGCCCAGGCAACAGAGTGAGACCTTGTCTCAAAAAGAAAGTTATTGCCTTAAAACTATTACTGTTATAACTAGCAAATAAATTGCCATTGTAAAGCAAATCTTTTGGAAGAATAACAAGTAAGCTATTCAACACACTCCCATCACTCTGGTATTTGACCACTTATACGGAAGGTGAAGGAGATATATAAGAGACACACAGCATTTGCCACTTTCTATTCACTAAGATACGGAGACAGCTTTGTAACTGCATCAAAAATAGTACATTGGTAATAGGTCCAGATGCAGCCACACGACTGTCATTTAATCTGTTTATTTCTTTACGACTTGCATTCATCTCATTGAGATATAAAATATTTTTCTACTTTTCATAAGTCCTTTCTCTGGGGGGATGTGGATAACTGAAAACTAAACCCAGTAAACAGGAAAATGAGGAAGTCTTTGGCTCAAACGAAACCACCAAGCAAAATAGTTGATGAGATTAATGCAGGATTCAAAGTCCACTCCAATAAATCGTTTACAGTCTCAAATAGATAAGAAAAAGAACAAACAGGCCAAAAGTAAAAGATAGACAGATACATTAAAACAGAATGGGAAAAACTGGGTAACCTCTTGGAGGAACTATTAATACATTCCCAGGTCACCAGCTGATAGTGACAACACCTGATTTTTGCACGGACCAGAAGAGCTTCGGTGCCTGCTGTGATTGTTTCATTTGATCCTCACAATGACAATGTAGGAAGGTAACATCAGAGAAAGTTCAAGGACTAGCCCCAAACTGAACTTATATTATTGCTTCTTCCGGGAACAGTTTTCTTTCACATCTTCTTTGATTCTATCTTTGTTTTTTTAATTTTGAAAGACGTTTATTTTCTCACCAACCAATTTAAATGTAAAAACTAGATTTGAACTGGACATGGTTGTGGTAGTCTAAGCTACTTGGGAGGCTGAGGCAAGAGAATCTCTTGAGCCCAAGTGGTGTGAGCTATAATGCCATGGCACTCTACCAAGGGCGACAAAGTGAGACTCGGTCTCAAACAAACAAACAAAAAACTGGTTTTGATTCAATTTGGTTCAAATACTTCTTTTTTCTAGAAAAGAATATAATTTCTATTTTGCTCCAAGTTAGGCAGCCATATAGCATGACACTTGCTATATAAACAATATCAGGCTAAGTCTAACATAAATAAATATAAACCTAGGATACAGTAGATTTCCCAATGACTTTGGACTGTGCAGGTAGCCAATTTGAAATATGAGAGTCCCAGAGAATATTTTATTCTGGGGAATTCCCTAGGAATGGCTCTGGTTCCCTCTCTGATCTATTGCAGGCTGGTAATTTGCTCAAAGAGGGCACCAAATACCCTCAGAAAAGATCAAGCAGCTAAAGCACAAACTGGAAATAACCAGTTTTCCAATATCCCTTTATAGTCCTTTGTAATCCTAATTTCTATCTTGTTCTGGTTGTTGTTGGGAAAGCAAAGGTGGTCTAATTTCAGGTCAAGATGTCATGTGGCTATCACTACAGTTTATAATTACTAGTCAACTCCCGGCAAGTTTATGAGTTAACATTTATAAGATAACCTGGCATAGTGTCTGGCGTACAGAAGATGCTGAAAAAATGTTTATTGATGGATGGATGGACAAAGGGAGAGATGGAGGAACAAACCAAATACTGAGCACCACAGTAAAGGAAATACTACTTTTTTCATCCAGGTGAGAATATTCCAAAGGGGCTTGCCTTTAATTAAAAGCATTCCTGAATCTGTCCTTTATTTTACTAATTCTTGAAAAAGTCATACCTATTACGTGTGGGTTTTTTTTTTTCCTGTAAATAATTATTGAGGACTAGGATTTTGAGGGGGATTGCGGACAAAGTTAGAATTTTTCTAGTCCTGAGACTAGAAAACCTACAGATAAGGCCCATTCAATTTTAGATGTCAGAGAAATGAAAGGACTCCAAATGCTATATGTTACCCTGAAATGTCACTCCCATCTTCATCCTAAGTTGCCCTAAAATTCATAATTCTACCACTGACCTGCTGCTAAATCTTGCTATTAAATGTGTTGGCAAATATCTATATCACTAATATCATGAATTTAATCTTTTAATATTTTGATAGCAGTATGTCATATAATTGGTCTTATTTATATTTTTCATACAAAAATGTTATTATATTTTAAGAAGGAATCCTTCTTTGGCTTCTCCAGGCTCTCAAAGGGTCCCTGGCACAAAGGCCATTGGAAAACACTGTTGGAATGGCAGGAGGGCAATTTGCATACCTCATCTGCATTCTCATCCAATTGGTTGGAATTTTGTCACATGGCAACACCTCACTTCAAAGGAGACTGGTAAAGGTAGTTTCTTTCCTTCCTTCCTTCCTTTCTTCCTTCCTTCCTTCCTTCCTTCCTTCCTTCCTTCCTTCCTCCCTCCCTCCCTCCCTCCCTTCCTTCCTTCCTTCCTTCCTCTCTTTGAGACAGAATCCTACTTTGTTGGGCAGAGTGCTGTGGTATCATAGCTCACAGCAACCTCAAACCTGGGCTCAAGCAATTCTTTTGCCTCAGCCTCCTGAGTAGCTGGGACTATAGGTGCCCCCCACAATCCCCGGCTATTTTTAGAGATGGGGGTCTCACTCTGGCTCAGGCTGGTCTCGAACCTATGAGCTCAGGCAATCTACTCGCCTCGGCCTCCCAAGTACTGGGATTACAGGTGTGAGCCACTACGCCCGGCATAAAGGTAATTTTATATAGACCGATGCCGTTAATGCAATCAGTCCTCTGTCCCAAATCATCCAGAATACAAACATAAAGTATCAGACAGCACTAAAAATTGTATTCATTTGTTCTAAAAAAGGTAGTAACTATTTTATTACATTAGAGGCTAAACCTCTGCTCTGCTTTGGTTTCCAAATAAGACTGATTCTCAGAATCAGCTGAGAACATTATAAAAATACACATTCCTGGCTCCTGTCCAGAGAGATTCTGATTCACCAAGTCTGGAGAGAAATCCACATGCACATGTTCTGTAATTTCTGCAGTGACTTTGATGATTGTCAGGGAAGAGAAACAGGATTTATTGGTTGTTTACTGAGTTCTTCTGAGTGAATTTATGTATAGTAATTACCTTGAATAATATCATTACTAAATAACAATTTCTATAAAATTTAGTGAAAATTCTGGTTTTCTTTTCTTAAAAATCCAATCATTGTCCCTACTCTCTCCTTTCCTCCCTTGTTTTTCTTTCTTTTCTCCCCTCCTTTTTTCTCTTTCTTTTCTTTTTTCATTTTTGATCCATTGTAATAGGATGCTATAATATTAAAATAAAGTATATAAGATCATTTTCTCACTTGATGATGGAGTGGCTGGTGACCTGAGTAATAGTGATTAAAAATAACCTGACCAGGTGTGGTGGCTCACACCTGTAATTCTAGCACAGAGGAGGGACAATTGCTTTAGGCCAAGAGTTTGAGACCAGCCTGGGCAAAATCAAAACCCCAGCCCTACAAAAAAAAAAGGAAAAATTGGCCAGAGATTTGTATCCCATGCCTATAGTTCCAGCTACTCAGGAGGCCTAGGCAGGAGGATCACTCAAGCCCAACCTCGCTGAGGTTGCAGTGAGCTATAATCACTGCACTTCAGCCTAAGTGACAGGATGACACACTGCCTCAAAAAATAAAAATTAAAAAATAACTAGCAATGGTATAGTAGTGCCTTTATTTGTATAAGACCTGCTTTTCTTAAAAAGAAATATATGTGTATTTACATAGGTATATACACATTATCATAATTGACACAGTGACCTTCTGACATGAGCATGCTAATTATCATCACGCTGTTTTACAGAAACAGACAATTTGTGGCATTGGTGTTACAAAGAAGGAATGAAGGGAATGAACATGTATTGAGTATTTACTAACTGCTGGGCACGTTCCATGTGTCTTGAATGCTCCCAACAACCCTCCGAGTTAGGCATCACTGTCTTCATTTGATACATAAGAAAATTTCTCCGAGGAGTTAATTGTCGTACACCTTGGAATTGATATAACTAGGAAGGTAACCTGTTTGACAGGTGCCAACATCCAGCTGCTTTCCAACAAGACTTTTCGACAATCTCTTTAAAATTACATTCATTTTTCTATGTTGTTGTGAACAATCTCTCCACAATCAAGACAGTTTGGTACCTACCAAACTCCACTGATTTCAATTTTATTTATTTATTTATTTTCGAGACAGACTCTCAAGCTGTCACCCTGGGAAGAGTGCTGTGGCGTCACAGCTCACAGCAACCTCAAACTCTTGGGCTCAAGAGATCCTGCTGCCTCAGCCTCCGAAGTAGCTGGGACTACAGGCACCCGCCACAACACCTGGCTATTATTTTTTGTTGTAGTTTTCATTGTTGTTTGGCAGGATTTAAACCCACCAACTCCAGTGTACGTGGCTGGTGCCCTAGAGCTTGAGCTATACGCACTGACTTGCTGATTTCACTTTTTTTTTTTTTTTTTTTTTTTCAGTTTTCGGTCAGGGCTGGGTTTGAACCTGCCACCTCCAGCATATGAGCTGGAGCCCTCCTCCTTTGAGCCACAGGCGCTGCCCTGATTTCACATTTTAACACCACTGAAGTCTGACTGTAAATTCTGATTGATGGCATGTTATGGTTTAATTAGCAGCATTTTTGTCTTTCTTAGTGGCACATAAAATAATGGTGCATTTGCAATACAAGCCATCTTATATGTTATAAATATGGTAGCACAAAAACTGCTCTGATATTTAACACTTTGCTTTACTTGGTATGGTGGTTTCTACCCCAATAGCCTGGAAAGTTCTTGCCTTTTTCCCTCCCTTTTTCCCTCCCTTCCTTTTTCCTTCCTTTCTTTCTTCTTTTTATTGTTATTGCTAGGAATTGTCCTTTGAGGCATGTCGTAGCAAATCTTGGTCCTCCTTTTCAGCTGTGCATGACTAGTTCTCAATTGCTCCACAGTCTAAGTTAACATGACCTTAGACTTTTAAATGTATCCTCACTAGCTTCTCCCTGGTTTGGGTCCTATTCTACTTAATTAGAGTTTTATACACACAACAATGCCTGATGCAATTTTAACAAACGAGTGCTTTGTTTCCTTATACCCTAGAGACTACACAATGTCTACTTCACAATAGCACTGATAAAGCAAAGTAAACGGTTCTCACAGTGGAAAGTATTCTTTGTCATGGAGAGATCAGTGAGAGGAATAACTGACTTAGAGCAAGATAAATAACTAGGGAACAGAAGAGAACTTCTAAAAACTTCTAAGATTTTTTTCAAAAATAAGAATACAATATCAATGACAATAACAATTAGAAAACATAAATTCTGGAATTAAAAATTTCAAAGAAGGGGGCGGTGCCTGTGGCTCATCGAATAGGGTGCCGGCCCCGTATGCTGAAGGTGGCGGGTTCAAACCCAGCCTCAGCAGAACTGCAAAACAGAAAAATAGCCGGGCGTTGTGGCGGGCGCCTGTGGTCCCAGCTACTCAGGAGGCTGAGGCAAGAGAATCGCCTAAGCCCAGGAGTTGGAGGTTGCTGTGAGCGGCGACGTCATGGCACTTTACCAGGGCAATAAACTGAGATCCTGTCTCTACAAAAAAAAAGAAAAAAATTTCAAAGAAGGCCTCTAAAAGGTCATGGACATCTCCCCAAAAGTCAAGGTGTATTCCTCTCCCTCCTACCATCTGCTGGGCAGAGAGCTAGAAAGAAGTTACCTTGGGCAGCACCTGTGTTTAGTGGGTAGGGCGCCAGCCCCATATACCGAGGGTGGCAGGTTCAAACCCAGCCAAAAAAATAGCCGGGCGTTGTGGCAGGCGCCTGTAATTCCAGCTATTAGGGAGGCTGAGGCAAGGGAATTGCCTAAGCCCGGGAGTTGGAGGTTGCTGCGAGCTGTGATGTCATGGCACTCTACCAGGGCGATAAACTGAGACTCTGTCTCTACAAAAAAAAACACTTGGCTCAGCGCCTGTGGCTCAACAGGCTAAGGCGCCAGCCACGTACACCTGAGCTGGTGGGTTCGAATCCAGCCTGGACCTGCCAAACAATAATGACGGCTGCAACAAAAAAATGGCTGGGCGTTGTGGCAGGCACCTGTAGTCCCAGCTACTTGGAAGGCGGAGGCAGGAGACTCGCTTGAGCCCAGGAATTGGAGGTTGCTGTGAGCTGTGATGCCACAGCACTCTATCCAGGGTGACAGCTTGAGGCTGTGTCTCAAAAAAAAAAAAAAAAAAAAAAAAAGCTTCAAAAAAAAGCCCCTGTGCCTGTAAAACACATAAAGTCAGATGTCATTTAGGCAGCAAACATTTAGGTCTGAAGGTCAGGACAGATACATGGGCCTCAGAAAGGATTGTGAGCTTGATCAGCAGATAGAAGTAGAGCTGTGGGTAGATGAGATATTACAACAGTATTTGTGATAAAAAGGAAATCTAAAACAGATCTGATCTATCTCAACACATAAAGAATAGACAAAGAAGAAAATGGAACCTATGACCCCTGAACTAAATCAAATAGAAGAAAACCCAGCAAAATGGTGTTTCGTGAATATCCATGGAACAGAATGATCCAAGGAGAAGGCTGTCAACAGTCAAAGCTTTGAGTCAAGTTATGAAAGGGACTCAGAAGATTCTTTGGCTTTAGAAACCAGAGGGTAATTGGTGATGTTGCCTACAACAGTTTCAGTGATGTTGTGGGGCATACTCTAAGATGCTCTGGGTTGAGGTGTGCAAAGTGAAGTGGAGAATGCAAGTGTAAACAAGAGTCTTTCAGGAAGTTTGCCTATCATGAGGATGACGGATGCTGACTGGGTGCAAAAGAGACTTTTTCAGAGCAAACAATAGCAGAATAACGCATGGTTAAGATATCTTGTAATCAGACAGAGTTTTGTTTGAATCTCTGCTTGCCACATGTGTATTGTATAATCTTGGTTTGGTGCTTAACCTTTGTGAGTTTCAGTTCCCCTCATGTGCATAATGTGGAAAACATCAACCCTAAAATGAAATTGGCCAGGCGAGGTAGATCACACCTGTAATTGTAGTACTTTGGGAGGCCGACTCAGGTGTATAACTTGAGGCCAGAAGTTCAAGACCAGCCTAAGCAACATAGCAAGACCTTGTCTCTACAAAAAATTTAAAAAAATTAGCCAGGTGTGACGTTATCCACGTGTAGTCCTAGCTACTCAAGAGGCTGAGGCAGGAGGATCATTGCAGCCCAGGAATTACGGACTGCAAAGAGCTATGATCAAGCCACTGCCCTCTAGCCTGGGTGACTGACCCCTTCTCTAGAAATAAATATATAAGTTGAGAAAAATAAGTTTTACATATTTCAAAGCCTTTATCATCATGTTTGGTACAGACCATATGCTTAGTAAATGAGAGTGGCCATTTTTTAATGCTATTTACATGCTATCCAAGAGGATATTGAAATGCCCATGATAGAAGAAGCTGAAGACAAAGGTGAGGGTGCTCAGAAGTGAAGTGAAGTCCCTGAGAAGGCAGGGGAATATGATATCCAGAGGACAAGTAGAGAAATAATCATAGAAAAGAGAGTGGATTGTAGGTGCTGAGGTAGATAGGTAAACTTGTAGCTTCAGTAGAATGAAGTAGAGTCATTCTCTGCCTAGCACCTGCTATCTTCTGAGTCATACAAGCGTTGAGATCATGTGTTCAGGGGCAGGCAGTGGAAACAGGCTTGATAAGAGCAGAAACAACTTAAATGTCTTCCATGGAGAACAGAGGGTGCTACCTGGAAATTTTCTAATAAACATGGTGGGTTTTATTTAAACATGTTAGGGAATTTGGATCATGTACATCAAATAGGTTGTGTTAAAAATGCCACTTTTTATGCTTCCTGAATTCTTTCATTTGTTTCCCACCTGCAGTGATGTGGATTGATCAAAGAAACAACCAGACACCCATCTGCTTTTGAATGGCTCCGATTATCAGTCACATGATGAATGCCATTTTCCTTAGAGTTTTAAAACTTGCCACATATCTTTAAGGAAAGTAATGCTGTTGCTCATAATTATTGATATGACTCATACAACCTGTGGGTAAGTGTGCTTACACCAGTTTTATTTATTTATTTTTTCATTATTTTATTTATTTATTTTTTGAGACAATCTCACTCTGTCACCCTGAGTAGAGTGCCATCATAGCTCACAGCAACTTCCAACTCTTGGGCTCAAGCAATCTTCTTGCCTTAGTCTCCCAAGTAGCTGGGATTATAGGCACCAGCCACAAGGACTGGCTAGTTTTTCTATTTTTCATAGAGACACAGTCTTGCTCTTCCCTAGGCTGGACCAATTTTAAATAGTACTAGCAAGGGGGAGAGGTAAGCAAGCAGCTTTTGAAAACATTAAGTTGCTGTTGTTGCTTATGGGATATACAAGGTTGAAGCTTAGCTTAGGGTAAAATAGGTTATATTTTGAAAGGCAGATCTTAGAGATGTGGTTACACAATTTACAAAGAAATCTGTAACTCTTTTTTGATAATCTTTAAAATATCATTTCAAAATATGTATCTTTTTCTGTGGAAATCACAGTGAAAAAACATCCCACATTCTGTCACGAAAATATGACTAACTGGTTCTTTATGCTTAGTTTGGTTAATAAAGTATATATCTTAAACAAGCCATCATTATTTATGCCCAGAAAGAATAATGATATTTGATTAGGAGTAATCAAATGAAAAGAAAAGAATTCTTTTTTTTTTTTTTGAGACAGTCTCACTTTGTTGCCCTTGGTAGAGTGCCATAGTGTCATAGCTCACAGCAACCTCAAACTCTTGGGCTCAAGTGATTCTCTTGCCTCAGCCTCTAGAGTAGCTGGGACTACAGGCACCTGCCACAACACCTGGCTATTTTTAGAGACAAGGTCTTGCTCTGACTCAGACTGGTCTTGAACTTCTGAGCTCAGGCAATCCACCCTCCTCGACGTCCCAGAGTCCTAGGATTATAGGCATGGAGCCACTGCTCCCAGCTATTTTTTGTTTGCTTGTTTGTTTCTGAGACAAACTCTCACTTTGTCGCCCTGGGTAGAGAGTCATGGTGTCATAGCTCACAGCAACCTAAAACTCTTGGGCTCAAGTGATCCTCTTACCTCAGTTTTTCATTTTTAGTAGAGATGGGGGTCTCACTCTTGTGTGGACTGGTCTCGAACCCATGAGCTCAAGAGATCTATCTGCCTCAGCCTCCCAGACTCCTAGGATTACAGGTGTGAGCCACTGAGGACAGCCAAAAAGAATTCTTTTTCAAATCATTCACTTGTACAAAAGAACAGAATATTTGTTCTTTTTTTTTATTACAAAAACAATACATGTTAAATATAGGAAAACATCTAAAAAGCCTACCTTTCCACTATATAATGACTGTTCACACTTCGTAATATCTTCTTCTTTTTTTTTTTTTAGAGACAGAGTCTCACTTTGTCACCTTCTGTAGAGTGCCGTGGCGTCACACAGCTCACAGCAACCTCCAACTCCTGGGCTTAGGCAATTCTCTTGCCTCAGCCTCCCGAGTAGCTGGGACCACAGGTGCCCACCACAACACCCGGCTATTTTTTGTTGCAGTTTGTCCAGGGCTGGGTTTGAACCCACCACCCTTGGTATAAGGGGCCGGCACCCTGCTAGCTGAGCCACAGGTGCCACCCTTTTTATATACTCTTTCAGTATTTTTTCTAAACACTTACATATTTTTAACAAAAAGGCTAATATTATTTTAAAATTTTTTTTTCAGGCTTAGCGCCTATAGCCCAAGTGCCTAGGGTTCCAGCCACATACACCAGAGCTGGTGGGGTCAAACGCAGCCCAGGCCTGCCAAACAACAATGACAACTACAACCAAGAAATAGCCGGGTGTTGTGGCGGGCCCCTGTAGTCCCCCCTACTTGGGAGGCTGAGGCAAGAGAATCACTTAAGCCCAAGAGTTTGAGGTTGCTGTGAGCTGTGACACCACCGCACTCTACCAAGGGTGACATAGTGAGACTCTGTCTCAAAAAAAATTTTTTTTTGAGACAGAGTTTTGTTCTGTTACCAGGGCTGGATTGTAGTGGCTCCATCATAGCTCATTGCAACCTCAAGCTCCTGGGCTCAAACGATCCTCCTGCCTCAGCATTCCAAATAGCCAGGACTACAAGCATACGCCATCACACCTAGCTGATTTCCCATGTTCTTTTGTGTAGATGGGGTCTCCTTCTTGCTCAGGGTGATCCCAAACTTCTGACTTCCAGTGATCTTTCTGCCTCATCCACCCAGAGTGCTAGCATGATAGGCATCAGCTACTTTGCCCAGCCCGAAATCTTTTTCATTTGATAATACAGCACATATTATAAACATCTTTCAATGTTGTGAAGTAGTTGTCTTCAATGTCCTTTTTAATAGCTGTCATCATCTGAATGTACAAAATTTGGAGAATTAATCCCTAATTGCTAAACATTAAGCTATTTTCTCCACTAACATTTTTTGTTGTTGTTCATACTATAACTTGCAATAAAATAAACATCTTTATTTACGAAGATAACTCTTGGTATATAATTCTTATATCTTTCATGTATATTTCTAGAAACCTTAATGTTAGGTCTAGGTTAAAGATGATGCTTTTTCTTTTTTTATGAGGCAGAGTATTACTTTGTTACCCTTGGTAGAGTGCAATGATGTCATAGCTCACAGCAATCTCAAACTCTCAGGCTCAAGCAATCCTATTGCCTCAGTTTTTCCTTTCTTTTTTAATAGAGACAGGGTCTCACTCTTGCTCAGGCTAGTCGCAAACTCCTTAGCTCAAGCCATCCACCTGCCTTGGTCTCCCATAGTGCTAGGATTATAGGCATGAGCCACCACGCCTGGCCTTATGATGCTTTCTTTTTAAACATTTGTTTATTAATTCAAAAATATTTAGTGATCATTCAATAAATGCATAAAAATTAAATATCCATTTGTTGAATTATCAGTAGTCTAGGCTCCAGGAATACTCAGGCAAAGCAAATACTTTCCCTGCCCTAAATGACCTTCAAGTGTAGAGAAGGAGACAGAAAGGAAGCAATCTTTTGTCACACAATGCTGAAATGACAACCAGCAAGGATACAGGAAGTACATTCCACGTCCACATACGAAAGCACCTAGTTCTTTTTATGCTCAATTAACCTTTAATTCTAAGCTTAAGGGAAAAAATGGCCAGTTAGGTGAATGATAATGCTCCTCCCGGTAATTTGCAGTTCTTTGATTGCTATTGAAGCTGAACATTTTCTTTCACATACTTGTACTGCTCTGACATATTTGGGGGGGAAATGCTGCATAAAAATCTATGCGATTGTTTGGTTTTTCTGTGCATCTCCTGTAGTTTTATTTTCCTTTTTCATGAAATTTCTACGTCTCTTTAGAGATAGAGTTGAACTAATCAATATTTTGGTTTAAAAAACTCATATTTATACTGTGACTTTATAGAGCTCATTTGCCTTTATAGCACCATAAGGAAGAACGAGGAGGAAGTTTTTTTTTTGTATACTACATATAAATGTGCATTATCATAAATTAGCAAGATACTTATGGTAATACAGAAAAAAATAAGGAAACGATTTCCTTTCTCTCAATGTCTGAATTTACATTCTTAATATCTTTCTCTTACTTAAATATTTTTACTTTTATTTATTCGTTCAACTGATACTTTGTGCAGTAGAAAGACCCCTAGAATTAGCCTAGAGTCATTGACCTCAGCGATTGCTTATTGACAATCATTTCTTCCATTCTTTTGTGTTTGCAGAACCCAATTTTGTTTCATTATCTATCTCTCAGGGAAAGTAACTCTCTCTCTTTTTTATTTTTTTGGAGATAGACTCTCACTGTGTCACCCTGGGTAGAGTGAGTGCCATGGTGTGATCATAGCGCTCACAGCAACCTTGAACTCCTAGGCTCAAGCGACCCTCTTGCCAGTTTTTCTATTTTTACCAGAGATAGGGTCTCACTCTTGCTCAGGCTGGTCTTAAACTTCTGAGCTTAAGCAATCCAGCCGCCTCAGCCTCCCAGAGTGCTAGGATTGTTGTGCCCAGGAGTTTCACAAAGACCGCACTGCCAAACAAGCCAAATTTACAGCAGAGTCCTTTTATTGAAGAGCCAGCTGGCGACTGCCTCATTGTCCCTACATGGGGTTTCTGAGAGCAGCCCTGAGTGCTTAAGGAGACAGATTTTTAAGGCTTGGTCTGCGTCCTGGTTGTCACACAGGCTGTCCAGGTGCATTTGGGTGGGGTAGCAAATGAGCATTGTGCAGAAGCAGAATTTTGCAGTTAGTTAGCTATACGTCACACATCTTTGTTTTAATATTTTCTCATATTATTTTGGATTAATATTTTTCCTTATACATCTTAGTTTTTATACTTTTCCTCCATATATCTTTGTCTCAGTACTCATATATATGGTATTGTTTAAAGGTCAGTTTGGGGACAATCAGTTTGTTTCCCAGGCCCAGGAGTTAGCCAAGCAAGAAACTGGGAATGCACTAGAAGCAAGAACTCAATTAGTACTTCGCCTCCCAAGTAGCTGGGACTACAGGCGCCCGCCACAACGCCCGGCCATTTTTTGGTTGCAGCCGTCATTATTGTTTGGCAGGCCCGGGCTGGATTCAAACCCACAAGCCCAGGTGTACGTGGCTGGCGCCTTAGCCCGTTGAGCCACAGGCACCGAGCCAGGGCTTATGCATCTTGAGGATACATTTTCTCAGAGGTCTTAAAATTTTCAAAGATAGTTTTTATATTTAATATTATCATTTCATGGGTAATCTGAAAAATTATTGTAAGCATATGTAATTCATGGAGACAGCCACTTAAACCTTGTTACTGCAACAACATTATAGGACTCATTTTGCTGTTTGTATTTATGATCTGATTCACTAAAAAAAAAGATATTGGTCTTTCATCTGCTGTAGATTTGTTGTTTTCTTTTCCTTTTTAGGACACAACTAGATTGCACTTACTAGCCTTCTTTGCCTTTGTTTGTGATCAGGTGACTGAGGGCAATAGAATGTGGGCAGGTGTTCGAGGTTGCTGTGAGTTAGGCTGACACCACAGCACTCTATCCTGGGCAACAGTAAAAAAAAGGTAAAATGTTAACTTTATTTTCAAAAACTAAGATAATTTGCAGAGTTATCAATGACTCCTCAGGAAAATTGGCAACTGAGCATTTCTCCTTGCCTTGAAGTTATTAATATCATGAAAACTACATTTATGTGAATATTCGATCACTATAGACTCTAATTATCTGTAGTAGGAATGAGTAGATGCCTTTTTTAATTCTTTTAAATTTTTTTTAGAGATTAGTTCTGGCTCTGTTGCCCAGGCTGGAATGCAGTGGTGCAAAAATAGCTCACTGCAGCCTCCAACTCCTCACCCAAGCTATCCTCCTGCCTTGACCTCCCAAAGTGCTGGTAATACAGGCATGAGCCACTACACCCAGCCAACAGATAGATACTTTCTGATATTTTTCAAGATAATTGGGGCAACTTAATTTCATCAATGCAGCATCACCTGTCATGTTTGCTGATTTACATGTTATTGGCTTTGTAATTTCCTCAGTATTTTATTTGTAATTTATTTTTACTTCATGCCTATATAATAAATATAAGACAAAGTAAGAAACACATTTCTTATGTATTTAAGCATCTTATGATAAAAAATTTTTATGATGACACTGAGAATCTACATAAACTGTGTCTCTTAAAAGAGCTTATGATTGAAAATCACTGGACAAGATCAATTCTAAACTCTCTCTAAGCACTACATGAACGTGTCAACTAGGAATGAGGAGCAGGGGTTTTGCAACCAAGCCAGTCCAACCTCAGCTCTAGCCTCGGGTCTGCAACCTATAAGCTGTATGGCTTTGGGCCAGTTGCTTAACCTCTGCAAACTCCATAATTTAACTGAAAAGTCAAGGTAATAGTAATTGCCTCTTAGCATTAGGCTGTGATAAAGCATTGGTACACAAAAATAGTAGCTATTATCTCCCCTGTTGAAGATCTGTTCATTGGCATCCTCCCCTAATTTTCTAGCAGTTGAGTTTTTACTTACATTTGTACAACTTTCTGATTTTGTTAAATCAATATCATATTCAAAAATCAGCAATTTACTTAGAAGAATTGCCTGTGTTTTTAAAATTTGAGAGTATTAATGTTTCAAGTATAAATCAGTGATCCTAACAGCCAGCAATGCACAGGTTCTCCATATAAAACCAGACTTAGTCGAATCTCAACTTGAAAATACTTTAGAAATATAAATTAATTATATTTCTTTGATGCAAACTTAAAAAACTTAATGTTCATTCTTGTATATTATACTATAATTCAAAAGTCCAAGCTTTTAAGCCAGTAGATTGAGAGCTGTGTTTTTAAAAAGTCCTTTGTTCATGGGTACTTGAGTTGGTTCTATTGAATTGATATTCCGTTGGTACTCCAGTAATGAGTTTACTCTTTCCCTTTTAATCTGGGTTCACAGTGTAACCTGTGGCACCACAGAAAAGAAATCCTTGAGTCATTGCATTGGAACTAATCAGAGACTTTTAGACACAGTGGGTTGTTTTAGCTGGGCCAAGCAGTACTTTCAAGAAGGCGTTTTTCTCATCAGCCCATGGAACGTACTCCAAAATTGATCACATCTTAGGTCATAAGTCTAACCTCAGCAAATTTTTAAAAAATAGAAATTATCCTTTGCATCTTCTCAGACGATCATGGAATAAAAGTTGAACTCATTAACAAGAATCTGCATACTCAAACTAAAACATGGAAGCTTAACAACCTCATGCTGAAGGATACATGGGTCATTGACGAGATTAAACAGGGAATTTCCATATTTTTGGAACAAAATGACAATGAAGACACAAATTATCAGAACCTATGGGATACTGCAAAGGCAGTCCTTAGAGGGAAATTTATAGCACTGCAAGCATTCCTCAAGAAAACAGAAAGAGAGGAAGTTAACAACTTAATGGGACACCT
>CAUYRH010115878.1:0-20105 GCA_963574655.1 Perodicticus potto | reverse complement strand
AGACACTCACGTCCTCCTCCATCAGACACTCACGTCCTCCTCCATCAGACACTCACGTCCTCCTCCATCAGACACTCACGTCCTCCTCCATCAGACACTCACTCACATCCTCCTCCATCAGACACTCACGTCCTCCTCCATCAGACACTCACGTCCTCCTCCATTAGACACTCACGTCCTCCTCCATTAGACACTCACGTCCTCCTCCATCACTCACGTCCTCCTCCATCACTCACGTCCTCCTCCATTAGACACTCACGTCCTCCTCCATTAGACACTGATGTCCTCCTCCATCAGACACTCACGTCCTCCTCCATCAGACACACACATCCTCTGGCTCACGCGAAACGCTGGCTCAGGAGCCAGGAGGAAACATTCAATCTGTACAAGGGCTAGGATGGAAGGTGAGGTTTTTGTCTGTCTTATAAAATGTCCTGGGTTGTCATTGATGCATATTTTAAACAATAAAACGGTTGTGAAATACCCAAGGTGAACAGACCTGCCTGCTTTGTCCACTTATCATAGACTCTTAAAGCACTACAAGAAGGACAAACTGACCAAAGGTCAGGCTGTCCACTGCAGGGCACCACACATCTGGGGTGCACCCCAGCACCCTGCCTCCCACCTGACGGTAAAGGTGTGGGCCAGAGGCACCTTCTGGATCACAGGGTGGAGCCAGCACAGCCTCCTCGGGGACAGAGCGACTGGTGGTTGACTTTTGCTCCCTGGCAGCCGAGGGGCTGGCATGGGCTGCCCTTGCCTGAGCCCTACTCTACCACCTGGAAACTAGGACTGGGATGCCCTAACACCATCCATTTTGGTCAAGTGAACCAGACTTACTCCATTTTGTTAAGGGCTTCCCCACCCCCACCTCCTTGAAGCCAAAATAGCCCCTGGAGCAAGCAGCAACTCTGCAAAAACCAGAAGGAAATTTAGCTGAGAGCTGCAGAATCCTGTGACAACTGAAAAAAATCTTGTGGAAACCACAATCCTGTCACAAGTCTGTCTGGTCTGTCTGTGAGCAGTTTTTACACGTGTAAGACCCCTCCCCATAGTTCTAAGCTTGCAGACATCAGCTTCTGTAATAGTCTGCTTATGGGGTGGGGGGCTTCCCATCCCCTGCTCGAAGTGCCATATAAAAACCTTGCACCCCCACTTCAAGGTGGTCAAGGGACTTTGTGGCATGAGCCTGCTCTTCACTGGCCAGCCTAATAAAGGACCCTTGCTTAATTTGAACTCTGTGTGCTGGCATTTCTCTGTAATTCCACTCATGGCGGATACAACAGGACACCACCACCAGCTCCTGGAGGAGGTCGTGAAGGCTGAAGTGATGCACAGCCTTGGTGAGCCACGGGCACTTCATCTGGGGTGGGCATGCTGAGGTCTGCTGTTCAGGGCTCCACTTTAGCCTGGGTGAGTCCAGGAAAGTGGCAAGGTCCCACTGCCTCATGGCCAAGCCCAGGGACAGCTGCTGCCCATGGGGCCTCTCTTCCCTCTGGGGCACAATCCGCATACCTGTCCAGGGCTTACGGAGACCCTGAGATGGGGCCCGAGAGCTGTCTGAAGGAGGAGGGGTGGGGCAGTGGGCCAGACCTGCCTCGGGAGCTGGGAGTGGAAAGGCAGCCACGTGGCTGGTGGAAGAGCTGGCACGTGGGGCCACTCCTGGGTGGGCCATGGGCTGCACGCCCAGCCCTGTGCCCGCTCTGCCCTGGCCTGCGGCGGGGTTCACGTGAGGAGGCAGCCTGGGAACCGCAGCCGGGTGGCGTGTCTTCCCGAGGTAAAGAGGCTCAAAGTCTTGGCTTGGCCTGTGAATCTCGAATCCGTATTCCATGCCTGTCCTGGCTGACCACTGTGCCACCTCTCGCCTGCCAGGTGGGAAGCCGAGTCACAGGGATTGCGAACGTCTTTGGCATCCTCACCCTACAGAAAGCTCCCAGCACCACACTTGCTCCAGGTTCGCGTTTACTCCGAGGACCCTGCGAGAAGGAACCGTTAAAGGGCCCATCCTGGAAGAGGCGGCCCAGGCTCCTGAGCTGAGGACACGGGGCCACACAGCTGATGGACCGAAAGTCATTAGAAGCTGTCCCAGCCGCTCACATCACGCAGGGCGATGAGCATGCTGCTGGGAACACAAACAAGCCCCAAACTGCCATCCTAACCAGAGGGCTGAGGCCTGGAAACCTGTGAGATGAGCCTGCCCACCACGGGGACAGCTGCAGGACCCAGCGCTAAGTGCCGCCACCTTTGACTATGGTGCTGGCCGAGCCCCTAACTTCCTTGAGGCTCCTTCCTCACCTCCTACCCTTCAGGGGTCTGGAGGGAGGACTCGGGAAGTTCATGTGGACCTGACACTGGCGATGACACCCCCGCCACACCCACTTTCCACAGGGTGCTACCTCCCTGCCTTGGTCCAGCTCTCGCCTTCTGCCTGCAGTGACCTCCCCAGCACATTTTCTACTCCTGTCCCCCCACCCAGACTCAGTTAAAGTGCTGTCGCCTTCCAGAGCTTTCTCTGCTTGGAATCACCCCCTCTCCCACCTTTCCATGCCCACTGTCTGTATCTCCTAGGAGCTGATGGCCTCAGCCTGGGGTTATTGGCGGGTTCCCATCTCTTCTTCTGGACTTGCAGCTTCCTGAGGGGCCCCCAGCTGCCCCAGGGGTCCCTAATGTAGAAAGGCGCTTAGGTAGCCAGGCCCTCCCTGCAGACCAGGGGGAGTGACTTCAGCATAAGTCACTCAGGAGCTGTCCCGCTGTGGGGCACCGCAGGTCACGCCATCTGATCTGTTTTTTCTCCCAAACAACAGGCAGGAGAGGAAGCCCCCCCAGACACCCATTACTGGTGGGTAATGGCACTAGTCCCACCTCTCGGGCCTGTTGTGAGGACTCCAGGGGATGGCACAGAGGCACCAAGCCCAGGACACGGCTGGGCCCTTACATGACAGTGGTTTCTGCATTGCTCTCTGCTCACGCTGCTCAGGACAACCACAGCAGCGGGGACTGCAGATCACTTAGGGGAGGGGAAGAAATAGTTGGTCTGGTTCAGGGAAGGACACAGGGTCAGGAGCAGTGTCCGTTCAGCTCCTCAATCCCCATCTCCTCCCAGCACCAACATCACGGCAGAGGTGTGTGCTACATGTGTGGATTGAAAGCAATCTGTAAAGTCACCCGTGTGTGGAGCAGGAATTGGGAAGCGATTCCTTCCAAACAAGGCAGAAAGCCTTCCAGGAGAGAGAAGCTGCAGCTGAGAACAGACAGCTCTACACCCACGGAGGACACCGCGGCTATTTTGGGAGGCTCCTTCTTGGGAATACCGATCCTGCCCTACAACCAGGCTTGACTCACTATGAGACGCAGGCGGCCCCCGTCGGAGATGGGATTCCCCAGCAAGGCAGTGTCTCTGCGCACATTAGACAGGATACCCGTGCAGACAGGCAGCCCCGGGTGGGGTATGGGGGCCCCTCCACATGTCTTCACCATCAGGGCACATAGATGGCATAGGTCTCAGGCCACCAGGGTGAAGGAGGAGAGGGGACCTGTTAAGTTTGGGTGGCCTGTAAGAAGAGGTCATGGGAAGACCACGGACAGGCATATGGTCAGGGTGGATGGGGTGTGTCCACCCAGGAAGCAGCAGAGTCCCTGTCCTGACCACCACCCTGCACGCAGGTGATCAGCCCAGCCCAGCAGCTAGCAGCCCTGGAGGACATGACCCCAGCACCCCAAGATCCACACGGCCGAGCTGACCTTCACACACTGCATCCCCCCACCCCACACTTGCTCAGTGTCCCCAGCTTGGAGGGGACAGCCATCAGCCCCAGAGCAGGCCCCCCGTTTCGCTTGCTCCTCATTCCCAACACCCTGGAATCCCTGAATCCACTGGGTTCTAGTTCTGCCATAAGGCCTCCACTCTGACCAGGCCACCAGCCTCACACAGGCCCCCAGGGCTCCCAGCCCTCGCACTGCACCCCCTTTCCTAGCAAGTGTCCTGACATGTCCCCTTACACTGCCCCCCCACATGATTAGTTAAAAAACAGTAAGGCCCTGTCTTACAACTTCTCAACATGTGTCCAGATGCGACCACATGACCACATCAGGTATTGTGGTGAGCACTAGGAAGGTGCGTACCTATGACAATGGCAGTGACAAAGACAGACAGCACCAGAGGTGGCAGACTGGCCACTCACATGCCCAGAGAGCCACTGCCCCTGGAGAAGCTACTTCCTGAAACAAGGAACAATTCTTGGTAAAGTTCTGAACAAAACAACACGCACTCTTCCACCAATTCCAAGGCATTTGCATTCTGGGAAAACCCAGCCGGTGACAAGGCTCCAGCACAATAGCTCCCTGTGTGTCCAGACGCATGCCGGTCACAGGCTCCGGTCATTATAGGCAGGCTTTGGAGTCTCATGAATTTCCGAGGGATATTCAAAGGTCAAGTGGAACTAGGGGTTGCTCTGGAATTCCCCTCACCTGCAGGACAACTGTCCACCTGGGATGGTCCAAACACACAGGAGCAGCCCCAGTCATTGCGACAATCCGAGATACCCAAGTTCCTGGAAGGCCTCGGAGAACATCCTGACTCCTGTGCCCTCGAGCCACCCAACTTCACTCCTCTGGGAAGCCTCCCGGCTTAGTGATGAGGGGCTACTTGATTGCTGGGGAGCTGTCCCACGTCCCATGCCTCCTGTACCCAGCAATGACAGGATACTGGGGAAGAGACAACGCACCTTCTGCCCAGGCTCCACCTGCAGGATGGACAAGTCTCCTCCAGCCTGGGCTCCCCTCAGGGGAGCACTAGGACCCCTGGATCCTGGAGTTGGCTGCCCAAACCCTCAGACCAGGAGTCCAAGACCAAGGCCCCAGGTGTCTGGGGAGGGTCCTTTCCTCCTGTACAGCACCTTCGCACTCTGCCCTCCCTAGAGGCAAGGGCCAAGGCAGCTCTCTGGGGCCACCTATCTAGGGTGCCGATCCCCTTCCTGAGGGCTGCACCTTGTGACTCTGCCAGCTCTCAAAGGCCCCACTTCCCAACACCATCCATCCCCTCGGGGGGGCATGAACATTCAATCCACACATGTAGCACACACCAAGCTTAGGTCCCCCTCACGGCTTCTGTATGTCCTATTCCCTCAGTCTGGAAGGCTGTTACCCCAGATCCCTGCATAGCTCATTTCCAATCTCCTCCTCCAGGAAGCCCTCCCTGACTCCTCCTGCCCAAGTAACCAGTTCCACTCTGTACAGGTATTCTGCAGTAGGTCTGTGTGTTTGGGGGCCTTCATGGCCAGAATTACTATTTACATGTTTATTCCGTGCCTGTCCCATTGGCCTTTGGAGCTCCCTGATATAAGAACTTTACCAGCGGAGCCAGTGCTGTGTATCTAGTGCTTAGACCCAGGCGTGGAGCCTTGTAAGCACTAATAAATGCGCGAATGAGTGAATGAATGCACACAGGGAACATCAAGGCAAGAAAAACAGGTGTCTGTCAAGACCCCTGAGCCCAAAGCCTGGTTTGGACACGGGGACAGAGCAGCCACAGACAAGCCCCCCTTCCAGCCTGTGACGGGCCCCACATGCCCACACCTGCAGAGTGAAGGTAGCAGCATGGGCGTGAGTTCTAGACAAGGCACCCAGACTGGCCAGTTAGGGATCTGAGACCCAGGAGGGCAGGATCTTCGCCTGGTCATGGCCACCTTCCTGTCTCCTTGCACAGTGCTGAGCACACGGACCAGCAGCAGCCAGACAAGCAGAGGGGTCAGTGGGGGCCTGGCTGCAGGGTGTTCGTGGGCAGGTGGGACACAGCTAACCCTAACTTTGGACCGGGGCTACCATGGTGGGAGTGTGGTAGGGCCCAAAACTCAGCATCACGCACAGACCCGTGTGAGTGACCACGACCCCAAACAGCCTGTCATGGTGCCACTGCAGACCTGCAGAGGACAAAAGCTGGAAACCCCACGCTGTCTGCAGGAGAGTGGACAGAGCCCCCTTCCCACTGTGCTAAGACTGTCCAGCAGAGTGTTGAGTTGGGGCTTCCCTGGTGGTGGATGTCAGGGGCCATCACAAATGTGCATATTCTCTGACCCACTCGTCCCAATTCCAAGAAAAGCTTTCCCGCAGTGCTGGCACCCACATGGGCCTCATACACACAGGTGTTACCACAAATGAAGGCCAGGACGCTAGTGCCCATTCAGGGCCTGGAGGAAGAACCTGGCCAGCCCAGAAATGGAATCCAGGGCAGCTGTGAGCCAGAACCAGGCACAGCTCCACAGGCGTTTGTGGGGAAGGCCCACCCAGCCAGGCCCAGAGAGGACCAGAGAGCATGAGTGGGGACACAGAGACCCCAACTTCCTGTTGCGGCTAATAATCTGGGCCCCAATCCCAGCCCGGGTTGGGATACTGGCTGCTCCAGGAGTCAGCTGTGGGATCTGAGATCTGCTCATAATCTTCTCGCTAATCTTAAATCTGGGATGGTTGGTTAGAATCACCAATCGGGTCAGGCCACAGTCCCCAGGAGTGCAATCAGACAGTCATCTAGGGACTGCTGTGACGCGTGGCTTTTGTGGATGGCATTAAGGCCACAGTCAGCTGCGTGCAAGGGTAGGGTTTGTCCTTTGCGATCTGGGGAGGCCTGCTCTAGCCAGCAGAAAGGCCTATCAGCTGGCTGAGGGTCCCAAAGGACAAGAAATCTCCCCGTGTGCGTCATGGCCTCCCCACCAATTCCAGACTTGCTCAGCCAGACCCTATGAGCTCTGTCCCCACCAGCTGAGTTGTACATTGTCCGGAACTGGGTGCTTTTGTTCCCAAAACTATCTGTACCAGGTGTACTTATTTCCATAATTAGGTAATTAAGCTTTATGCACATTCATTAAATGATCTAATACAATGTTAAATGAAACCATTATTTCTATGAAAAGTACATTGATGGCTTTGCTGGAAGCACTGGGGTGGGAGAGGAGGGGTCGTAAAGCCCCGGAAGGAGCCTGCACTCGGGACGCTTCCAAGTGTCTTACAGATCCCCCACCGCAGAGAGCGACTCTGGTAGGCGCTGCATCCTGTGCTTGTACTAATCAGATTGCAGGCAGGAGATCTTTCCTCAAAGAAATGTCCTTGTTCCCGCTTCAAGAAAAACAAATACCCACGTAATGCACATCTGCACAATTTAGGCTCAAATACGTAAAGTGTTTAAGGCACGATCCAACCATGTTTATGACTCCCCCTTCAGCAGCTTTTTGGTTAATTACGCAGAGCTGAGCCATGAGGAGAGAACTCTGCCCACCTCCCCTGAAAGACAGATGCTGGAAAAGGGTCCATGGCAGGGGACAAGCTCAGCCTTCCCTCTGGGGACACTGCATTTCCTGTGTCTGAGCTTTTGTTCAGGCTGTCCCCCACCCCCCCACCCCGCCACCGCCTTCCCCTTTCTCCCCATCCTCCCTGGCCCCAGACTTGCCTCACCCCCGCCAAATAGCCTACCGCCTCCCCAGGGCTCACAGGCTAGGAGGCCCCTCTGTCCATCCTCCCTGGGCAGCAGACCTGGGCTGGAGGCAGGAGGGCCTTGCCAGGACAGAGCCTGGGGCATAGGATGGGTGCCCAGCAAGGCTGAGGTAAATCAGCAGAAACAAAATGCCACTTAAAATTGCCCTTGCTACCAAAAGACAAGGCTGCCACCCTTTTCTCTCTCTGTCTCTCTCTCTCTGTCCACACCTACAGGGCACAGAAAGCCTACTTGGAGCACCTGAGCCCGCCAGCCCAGGGCGAGGCAGTCTGGAGCCAGGGGTAAGTAGGACCTGCCCCAGCTCTGTGTGCTGTTCCATTGCGGCCCCCGTGTCACGCACCCACCACTCACCTCTGCACTTGACATCCCCACCGCCACACTTGCTGGTGAAATGCAAGCTTCCAGAAGGCAGCACCTGCCTCTGCTTTGTCGCTCCTCCCATTTCACGCCCAGTGTGGAGAGTGGCACACAGCACAGACATTGTTCAGGAAACGTCTGTGGTTGATCTGAAGTGTCCGAGACAGTGGGGATTGGGTTGCAGTGTTTATCCAGGTCACCACAGGGCCCCAGAATCCCTGTTCCCTACTCCTTGCTGGCTCTCCACACCCTGGAGCCACTGACAAATTCCCTGCCGCTCTCTCAGCCCGCAGGGGTTCTGCAGGGACTCCTAGGGAATCATGGCCACCTAACCGGGGAGGACTCTTCACTCACTCGCCCACCTGTTCATTCCTTTCTCCTTTATCTAAAAAAATTAATGTGAACCCTGCAGTGGCAGAAATTACTACTTTCCTATCAATCTTCTTTTTTTCCTCCTTATCTCAGAATGCAGTCTATTCAGGGCAGCTTCTTTTCCCACTAAGCATGGCCAGGTGAATAGGTCCTGATGAAGGACCTCCATCCAGGTGGACGTGTGTGGGAAGAACCCCTAGAGGAGTGGACTCAGCTGAGATGCATGATCCTTTGGGACTTGAATGTGATGTCTGGTGCTCCTGCAGCTATCTTGGACTGTGGAGGATAAACACCAGCAAGAGCAACTGCCTGTCTGCAGCCACTCCACAGAGCAGGATGGCTCCAAGTTTGGGGCCTGGAGTCAGCCTGCCTGGGTCACTGCTCAGCTCCCCTGCATGCTTGCTGTGTGACTGTGACGTCTTACCTAACCTCTGTGAGCCATTTTCACAGCTACTGAGTACAGTTAATAACAGGATTTACATCTGAGGATTGAGTGGTACAACTTAGGCCCTGGCACATAACATGGGTTTAATAAATATTAACGACATATCATTGTACTATTACAACAACTGCTAGTCAAGGATGACAAGCTCCAGTCCTTGGTAATGCGTCCCTGCCCATACCCGAGCGGGCTGGTGTCACACACTCATGTTGTGGGCGTCACCAACCCAAGAGACTGCCTGGGCTCACTCATCCGTGACTCCAGCCAGGCACCCTGCAAACTGACCAGGCCACCTGGGCTTCAGAATCATGTCTGATTGGTAATGAATGGGGTTGGTGCTGTTTTGTACTTTCTTAGTGAACACTCTGTACTGCCTTTCACAGATTCCTAAGCAACAAAAGAAGACAGCAGCAGCCAAGCACCGGCCCCAGGACCCAAAAAGAACAAGGTCACTTCCCAGGGATACTGACCAGGATCCTCAGCCTGTCCCCTGCACCGGTGAGGTTCAGCTCCATGCCCCACACCCCACAGACTGGCTGTCTCCCTCTGAACACCAGAGCTGCACCCCCAAAGATGGAGCTTCGTGTTCACGTCCTCTGAGGCTTAGATTTTGCCAATTAAACTTTCCCTGATTTGGAAACTCTATTCTGTTGCTTAGCGACCTCCATCTAAAAGCAGAACAGGCCAGATTGATAGTTTACAGCAGGTACTTCGCCTGATGATCCACCCCTGCCTCACCTGCCCCCACCTGGCCTCTGCGGAACCGCCAAGCCCCCTCCCTGCAGGGCTGAGGGCAAAGCCCCCCACCCGTCTCACCCATCCCTTTGCACTTTTGCAATACATCCTTGAAAGTACCCAATGCGTGTTGGTGCTCCCCTTGACCTTTGGGGCTAGGGCATAGTCATGGCTGGCCCCTGACCACAGCGGAGAAGCAGCAGGTGGCACGGTGTCCAGGGCTGGAGGGTGTCCACGGACAGCAGAGCTAGCTAGCCCCAGTCCATGAGATTCCGAACAGACAGAGACCGGACGCCCCACAGCACGCCAGACGCAAGGAAAGTCAGGCAGACAAATCCGCTTCAGCAAAAAGGGAAGAAATCATATACACTTCTAAACACAAAAAGGTCCTAGTCTTTAGACCTCAAAATCCACAGAAGGTCCTAGTGAGCATGGCTGGCATGCCCCGGCAGGGGTGGCTCATACCGGGGGCACCAGCACCACCCCACCCCAGACCCTGCATGCGGCTGGCGGCGTGAGAGTCTCCCACGTCCAGGCCCGGCCCCAGCCCCAACCTTCCCACCACAGACAAGGGTCCTCCCCGGCAGAACCCTGCACAGGGTTCCAGAACCAGACTGTAGGGGCTGGACGGCCCAGGCCTCCGGCACGGCTGGTCCGAGGCAGCAGGGGCTGGGTGAAGACAGAGATGGTGAGAAGGGAAGACCCTGATGAAGAGAGCAAAGTTATTGATAAAGACGAAGAGAATGAGGAAGAAAAAGAGGAAAATGATGAAGATGCTGGTGAAGATGGAGAGGACATTGATGAAGCCGATTCACGGTGGAGACCGTGATGGAGACAAAAGTGATGACAGTGAAAGGCGCCGAAGAAGGTGGCGAAGACGTGATGGATGCAGCAGGGCCTGTCACGGTGGTGGTGGGGACGCGCCTCCACACGCTCTCCCTGAAGCCGTGCAGCAGTAACTGCAAAATTCTGAAGCGGCCCCACATCCCAGGTACTGCTCCAGGCGCTGGGGCCACAGCCAAGGGGTGAAAAGCTTCTTCTAGAGGTAAGGATTGCATCCTGAGAGAGACTGTGTCAATGAATCCGTGACACTATGAAAATGCCAGGAACCCTGAACGGCACACGTGAGACGGAGGGGCGTGTGGTGTGAGGCCTGCGCCTCCACAAAGCTGTTCAACACAGACACACAGAGATTCCCTGTCCCCATGGAGCTCGTGTTTATCACCTGAGTGCTTCCTTTCTGCCAGGCACAGTTCTGGGCATTTGCTGTGTCATGTACCATTGGATTCTGTCCGCAGCCCTGTAGCACGAGTTCTGTCGTCACCACACCCATTTCCCAGGGGAGGAGAGTGCGGCGCAGGCGGGCACAGCAGGTTCCCTATAGCCAGGTGCTGGGTGGGACCTGAGGCGTTCTGTGCAGAACTTGGGGATCCCAGCCCTGCGTGAAGAAGCCTCCTGCCACTAAGGGTGGAGCCGAGACGACTGCACACACAGACTCTCTGAGCACACCCTGCCTCCTTCTATCCCTGAAAGGAAGAGAACCGGCTCCAGGCTCCCAGGCTTTGGCAACCCTGGGCCTGCTGCTCCTACTGCTGACAGCTCAGGAACCTTTGCTTTCCCTGCATTAACTCAACAGCCAAGCATCCCCTCAACCTCAGCTCCAATAAGAACGAGCTTCTCAAAAACAAGAACATAGGTGACTTCATGCCAGAGGTGGCACTCGGGTGGCCCCAGGCCAAATATTGTTCATGAAAGTGTTTTACGGGTTGCACACATTACTTTTTAAAATATGAGTAGGCTCTCAATGTTTAAATGTAGGATATTTCCCATAAACACCAGACTCCCAGTTTCTCTTGGAAATTCTGGGCCATGAGGTCTGGCAGTCCCTGTGGTGACACCCTTCAGGATCATGTGGCATGTGCCCTCTTCCCCAAGGGCACACAGTACTCCCACCTGCCACGTTCCTGCCGGGCCCCAGTTATTCACAGAACACCGAGGTTTGTGACTTCCCCTCTGCAGACGAGCTGTGAACACACAGCTCCCTGTTTCCCCTTTTGGAGTGTCACGGGTCATGTTGGTCCTGCCTGTTCTGGTGCAGCTTCCTCCCAGCGAGCGCCCAGGAGGCTTTAGGAGCAGCCTGTCATCTGCCAGGCCTGCCCCTGATGGTGGGGAAGCAGGGATGGGGTCCCCACGTGAAGGCTGAGGACCTGCACAGCCAAAGTCGCCCAGTCAGTGGGCTGTCAGACAGCAGCAAGAGGCATGGAACTCATGCCTGGCACGGTCTGGACAACCTGCCCTCCAGACCAACCTCCAAAATTAGCAAGATCCACTGAGGGTCTGAGGGTTCACATTGCCCACAAATGGATGCAAACCTTGGTTACATATCAGAGCGATACATCAAAGCATGGCTTATGTGTATCTGAAGAGCCCACTAGGCAAAGAAGAAATGTTTATCTTCATTCTTTCATTTAATGAACATGGACTTTGTTGAGCTAGACTCTTACTGAGTTGCATCCTATACTGTGCCTGATGTACTCTGATATTCAGCCGTCTGTCCATCCAATGATCCACCAATCCATCCACCTACCCGTCCATTTAACAACACAACCACCCAACCACGTACCCTCCCCTTTACCCAGTCATCCTTCTCTCCATCCATTTCGTCATCCCTCTAACTATGCAATTACCTGTCTATCCATCCAACCACCTACCCACCTTTTTAACTATACAACCACCCAACCACGTGCCCTCCCCTCTATCCATTCATCCACCAACCTCTCCATCCACCGCATCATCCCTCTAACTGTGCAACGACCCTGCCATCCATGCACTCATTCAACCGTCTTCCCATCCATCTAACTACCCGTCTACCCACCTATCCAGTCACGAAATCATCTGTCTATCCATCCAACCACCCATCCATTCAACACTTATTAGTTATTAGTGTATTCCAGGCACTGAGGCAGGTACTAGGCACAAGGCAGTGAAGAGGAAGGTTCTTCCTTCAAGGGAAGTCAATTGCCCAAGTGGAGACTCATTCAACGGAGAGGATGGTCCATAGTGAGCTTCCCTGTGGGCTCCAAGGAGAGGGCTCGGAGCTGGACAGGCTCAGGCTCACGTCCTCACTCAGCCGCTCTCCGGCTACTAACACTTCTGAGTCTCAGTCTTCTCCCACACGAAGTGGAGGTGGTGAGGTGACCACATGGGGATTAGATGCCACAAAGCACAGAAACTCCTCAGCATGTGGTGGAGACTCTAGATGACAGTGGTTACAGAAGGTGAAACTCCCAGAATCAGCGATGTCTGCACACCCAATATGCTTAAGGCAAAGGCACAGGGCACCAGCCTTATTTATTGCATGGACTCCCCACGAGATGGGACCCTCACCTAAGCCACGTCACCCATCCCTGCCATAGACGCTCTTTCTGCTGAAGAGGCCCAGCCGTCAGCATTTTGTTCGAGAATTATCTTGGGCATAATGAGTTGTTTGTGAATCTGCTCATTTACCTTCTTTCTGAGAATCCCTTTGGAAATTGTCCCACTGGCAATTCAAAGACAAAGCACATGAATGTGCTTTTGTATATCAGGAGGCTGAATTCCACCCTCTGAGGGCTCTGTCCGTGCTCGTGGCTCATGCTGGGGAACGTTCTGTGTGTTCCCGGCTAGAGGCTGTTCACTAACGAGGTGCCTTCTTCAATTAGAGGATTCTCTTGACTCCAGTCCAGCTGGGACCCTGGGCTGTAGCCCTGCTGAGGCTTGACACCCTTGGAATCCCGTAGCCTGCAGAAGCATGAGGGGGTCCTGTGCCCGCTATGTCCAGTCTTATACAAATAGAAATACTCAGCCCTTGAAGTTCCAGAACTAAAATCCCAAATTGTTCAGCAATGTCCAATACCAGAATCCCTGGAGCCTTGCAGAATAAAGCCAAGTAGATGTCAAGTCCCCCCACCCCAGTCCCCTTTGATTGTATTTTAAAAGAAAGCTTGACGCCACCAGGCTTCTGGGGGTGGATGGGGCTGTTTTCACCTGGACACACAGAAGCCTGTTCCGGTCCCTGGTGGTCAGTGACAAACCACCCACCACTCTCTCCCTCCATGAAGGTGACCTGAAGTCAGAGCAAGACAGCGCAGCAGAAAACAAACCAACGACAAAGGGGAAATACCGGACCCACAGCCCAGGACCAGCCTCAAGGCCCTTGGCCCCAGCTGGCGCTGCTCGTAGCTGAGACTGGCCAGTGGGAAACCACCCAGGCCATCTCTCCATAGCAGCCTGTGAACTCCTTGGGCAAGCTCACCCACACACGAAGACACAGCTACCGCCCCAAACTCCAGGGACGGGGTGGCCCAGAGACATGGACAACTACCTGCCCAATTCGAACACGTAACTTCCGCTCCTCCCTTCCTTCTTCCTAGACTCTGCCCGCCCAGCGCAGAGCAGCCCCCACCCCCAGCACCCACAGGATGGCGCCGGGCCTGGGTCTGCATCACCAGGGACAATGGCCTCCATCCCCTCCCTCCTCACCCCCCAACGCAGGCGCCAGCTGCAGCAGAGGGGTCTTCCTCAGATACAGCCCTATTCCAAGCCCTCAAGAAAGGCCAGACCTTGTTATCCACCACCTAAAACCCAGCTGCAGGACAGGTGCCCAGGTGTGTGCGGCAGGGACACACCTGAGAGGTGGGCAGGTGGGGGACAGGGACTTTCAGGGTGTTGTGAGTGCAGCAAAGAAAACAGAACAGGATGAGCCATATCACTGGGGGGTGGTCAGGAAGGTCCCTCTGGAGAGGTGACATCTGAGCCGAGGCCTGGATGACCAGAAGAGCTCCGTGTAGAGTGGAGACCTGGCCCTGGGTCCCTTCTGCCTTCTCTCTCCACCCGCTGACCCCCACCGCTGCCCTGAAACCTTCACAGCCTCTGCAGCTGTCCCTGCCTAGGACACCCTTGCCCTCTGCTCCGGTCGCTGGCTCACAAGTCTGTGTGTGTGTGTCTGTCACACGCCACGATTTACATGTGCAGTGTGCACCACGAGTCCCATGAGCACGGCCCTGCTCTGCTCTCACCAGCGCAGCACCTGGGAACAACATGATCCAGAACTTTCTGTAACTGGGGGCGTGCACACCCAAAGAGAAGGAAGCGGAGGATCAATGCTGCAGGAGGAAGCAGGCCTATTCTCCTGCAGTCTCAACCTCCCTACAGGTAAGGCAGACCGTACCAGCACCTCCCACCAGGTTCTGGGGTGGCCATGATGAGGACGGGACCAGCCGGGTCAGCCCCGCTCCAGGAATGCCCTGTCCAAAGTGCCTCATTCATCCCTTGGTGAGGGTCCCGGAGAGATGTCACAGACCCGAGACACAGAAGCCATGCACTGCCCCCCCCCCCACCGAGCACAGAGCACCAGGGGGCAGACGTCAGTAAGCAGAGGGCTCAGCGTGGTGACTGTGGTCATGAGCTGCCTCGTTAACATGGACGTTCACCAGCAACTGGTCATTAGCTGCAGCCTGTCGGCTGCCATGATGTCATCAGTGAGAGCCTAGGGCAGCAGCCTCAGTTGGCTAAGGCTGGGGACAAGTGCCCTGGAGCTTACAGTGTGAACGCCCCCTCCCTGTGAGATGCCGGGGACATAGCTGGGTCTCAGTGCCCAGGTTCCTCATCTGGAGAGCAGGGGTGACAGCCTAGTGCCCCAGGGTCAGGGCCCAGAGGCAGTGAGCACAGCATCCTGCCAACAGGCAGGGCCAGTCCCTCTCAGATGCTGCTGCCAATGGCATAAAAACTGACTCTTCCTTCTTCTACTTGTCTGAAATTTGCCAAAGAATGTTACCATAGAAGCAAAAACTGTTGTCCACACAGGTTCAGGGGCAAACCCACAGCAGAACAAAGGCCCATGTACTCCCTGACTCGCAGCCCAAACAGCAGCTTCCGCAGGAACACTGTCTCCACATGGCAGCGTGTTCTGTCTCCGACACCTAAAATAGACCTGCCCGGGCAGAGCACACCTAGAGGGGAGAGAGTCTCCACTGCCCTCCTACCGACAGGGACGCCCACAGGGCGGGAGGACAGAACCCAGGCAGTAGCAGCCTGTTCTGGACACAGCAGAACAAAACATCCAAGTTCAGACAGTGCCTGCTCTGAAGGATGCCACTGTCCAAGTTCAGCGTGCTAAGGTGCCTGCTCAGAAGGATGCCACTGGGCAGTCATCAGCTCCGTGATGGGGTCTTGGTGCTGAGGACTCCCTGTGGGGAGCTGCAGCAGGGCTGAGCTTGACTCAGGCTGCCCACCTGTGCCTGCAGGTAAGTTACCCAACAGCCAAGGGCAGAAGCCCCCCACGCAGTGGCAGCATTCCGGCCCCAGGGTCCTCTGCACCTTTGGCTCTGAGCCACTGTCTATATCGCAGAGGTCACTTGGTCCCCCCTATGGGCAGTTGGTGGAGTCTGTTCCTCCCATGCAGGTGACAACTAGCCCAGGAGTGAGCCCAGCCTCAGCTACACCCCCAGCACCTCCTGCTGGGAACAGGGACAAAGGTGGAACCTTCCAAAGGTTCCAAAGGAAGGGGTGATACCAACTCTGTCTCACACACCCCAGACTCTGAGAGGGTGGTGCTCGTGCAAAGCCACACAGGATGGCTGGGATCCGAGCCCCAGCTATGACTCTAACACCGCTTGGTCCCACAGCAGGCGACACCCTGCACAGCCTCCTGAACACAGGCAGGACATCCTCTGCACCGGCAGCTTGGAGTGCTGGCTGCCTGCTGCACCCGACTGAAGCCAAACCAGCAGAGGAAGATTCAAGGCTGCGACCAAGACAAACAGGGTGCCATAGTACCTTTCAGTATGAAACTCTCCCAAGGCCCAAACTCTGCCGTCTCTCTGGCCACCCGTGACCGCTAAACTGCTCCTGCCAGCTGTGCAGCTTAGCAAGTTACCTGCCTTCTCACCAAGGCTTAATTTTCTCATCTGTAAAATCGGGATGATAACCTCAACCCTTCTGCGAAGCTGGACTTGCAGCACCTGTCAGCACACAAAACAAAAGCTACCAGGCCCTCCTCACCCAGCCCCACCTGAGCCTGCAGGGAGTCAGGGCTGAAGCAAAGCCACCTGGGCTTGGGGTGTGACCTCTGGGACACACCTACTGTGTCGAATGCAGGAGCTATGGGTCTTTGATGCGTTCACATGTGTCTGCAGGCCAGCTCAGCCTGCCCGTGCACAGCGAGGGTGAAGACCACGCAGAACCCTGTTCGTCCTGAAGGACCCCGACCTCCCTGGAGTCCCCAGGCCACGCACACAGTGTGTGCCACGGGTGGGGAGGTGAGCAGAGACCCCTCTGCTCCCAGAAGAGCCCCAGGAGTACTCAGAAGACAAAATAATATGGGTCTGGAAATTTAAAACAATAGTAATAAAACAAAACCACCAAATTCTCTTTGGGAATCAGTAGATGGCACGTTGCCATGGCAACTAGAGGCTGAACTATCCAGCAAGAGGTGGTAGAAGAATCTCCAGAAAGGAGGCAAAACAAAGACAAAAGGAAACAATTAAACTATTTCTGTGGGGAAAACAAATGGAGCCTCCAGGAAGGCCACGGCGACCACTGGGGATGGAATTTCTCAGCTGCTGTCCTCCGGTGTGTCTAATTCTGGGTTTTCAAACACAGTGGCAAATGTCCGGGGAGCCACTACCTTCCAGTCCAGGGTTTAAAATAAGAGGCCCCGCGAGCAATGGAGTAAGTCCAGCCCCAGGGCCTTGGAGGGCCCCATGGTGCTCCCACAGCCAGGCGAGGGGACCCCAGACTCCTCTCAGCCCCCCAGGCACCACGGGCTAAGATAGGTGGTACTTTTGAACCACATGTACTACCATCATTTACTTGGCTTTTTTGTTATTTAAATCAGTTCACTTAAGATTTTAACCTGAAAGGGAACTTTGATTGCAAATTGAAAACCATCGCCACTGGCAGTGCGTTGGTGATGGAAGGGCTGGAAGTTTCTGGGAATAGCAGGAGGTCTCTGGACCTTCAGGCTTGGAAGGACTTTTAAAATGCTGTACCGATGGTATGAACCAGAAAGTGTATGAAGGGTCACCAATGGCCCAATGACCTGTTGGCTACAAGGGCCAAACTGAGCAGGTGTGACAGAGACAGCCTGGCCAGCAAGGCTGGAAGTACTCATGGCCTGGTCCTCCCCAGAAAATGGCTGTTGATTCCTGGAGTTTGTGACGGGTGGTCTGACAACCTGAAAAGTCGGGACTTCCATACATCAAAGAAAAGCAGAAGAGCGATGCAGTGTGTGGAACTGGGGAAGGATTGGAAGCCACAACTTCAAACATAAACTCCTAAACATTGAGATAAAAAAAATCAAACAAGAAACCCCAAAACTTCAAAGTACATGAACAGAAAAAGAAATGGAGAAGCTGGTAAGAATGAAAGAAACATGTTCAGCATCTCCTGAAACTGCAGAGACAGAAAAGCAGACCCCGTAAGCACACGTGTCCCAGCTCCGAGATGGCAGGACACGGGCTGTCAGTGGCCTGCAGCAGGGCGTGGGCAGAAGGGCTCACGGTGCACTGCCCTCCCGGGCCGGGGCTTCCCCTGGCAGGCTGTGCCCTCCACCACGAAAGGCCTCCAGTAAAGGATTTCAGCAGGAGCCGGAACATTCGGGACCAAGCTCCCTGGCAGAGAGCAGAAAGGAGGGGCCCTGAGGCTGGGCAGCGGGGGATCTGCCCAGCACAGGAGTCCAAGGCACCCTGTGGACCAAGGACTCTCAGCCAGGGATGCTCTGCATCCTCCGCCCAGGGGATGTTGGGCCGTGCCAGGTTGTCATGGGAGAGGGAGGCGTGTGGGTACTATGGGTCTCTAGTGGGTGGGGGCCCAGTGTGCTGCTAACCACCCTACAGTGCATGGGACCCCTTCCCCTGAGAGCCATCTGGCCCCAAACCATGTGCAGGGGGAGGGACAAGCCTGTGTAGGGGACCCTCTCCACCCCAGGTGTGCCCAGCAGCTGCTGGAAATGCAGGATTCAGTGCAGTCGCCCGTGTAGAGTCACCTGTGTTCAGGTGTGTGGCCTGGGAGATGCACAGGTGTGCAGTGGGCTACGTGTCCAGGTGTGTGTGAGGACACTCTCTCTGCACAGCGGCAACATCACCAGAGAACATGTTTCCCAGAACATATCTCTGTCATCAAGTGACAGAAGACTACATGACCCTGTGTGTGCACGTGTGTGCATGTGTGTGTGCACATAGTTTTTGTTGAAAAACTGAAGATTTGGCAATGCAGGATTCATGTTCTTACAGGAAAATGGTCAGATGGAGGTGCATAGGTACATAGGGACTGTCTGTCCCCTGTCACCAGCCCTGACAGCATGTCCTCTTTCAGTTTGGCACAGTCCTTGCTTGGCGCCCATAGACCAGAGTTTCTCCACCAGGAGCGATGTGCCCTCCAGGGCACTGAGTGATGCCCGGTGCGGTTCTGGTTGTGATGGGCGGTCACATGCAGCAGCCAGGGCCGCTACTAAGCTGCACAGGACACTCCCACAGCAAAGAACCGTCAGTCTCCGGTGTCAGCAGCGGCAGGGCCACCAGACCTGCTGCAGGTGCTGCGTCCTGAGCTCCCACCCAGCGTCCCAGGGAAGCAGGGCCTCCAGGGGACTCCACCGTGCCCGCACGCGGCACTTACTTGGAGAGCTTCATCTCGATCTGCTGCCGGATCTCCTGCCTTTCCTCATCAGTTCTTCTCGGGAAAATGTTCCGGTCCTCCAACTCCTGCTTGCTCGGCCGGTTCCTTAGCTTCACAGCCAGCAGCTCCTTCTTGCATTTCCTCGGGAGTGTCCCTAAGGGCCCCACGAAGGCAAAGAGAAGAGAACGGGGCAAAGAAAGCAGGCCTTAGTGGAGAGCGGGCTTTACACTGGGCCCAGCTGCCGGAGGAAGGACCCTGAACCAGAGTGACAGTGGCCAGAGCCAAGAGGACACACATTTGCTAGTGGGGGTGCTGTCTGGAGGGACAGTGGGCAATGCAGAGGCAAAGTGATGCCACCAGATCAGTCCACGGAGCCCCCGTTCACAGACACATGTCCCGTGACCGGGGATCCTTCCTCCCCAGCTTCCTCCCGTGACCAGGGATCCTTCCTCCCCAGCTTCCTCCCATGATCCGGCATCCTTCCTCCCCAGCTTCCTCCCATGATCCGGCATCCTTCCTCCCCAGCTTCCTCCCATGATCCGGCATCCTTCCTCCCCAGCTTCCTCCCATGATCCAGCATCCTTCCTCCCTAGCTTCCTCCCGTGACCGGGATTCTTCCTCCCCAGCTTCCTCCCATGACCGGGATCCTTCCTCCCCAGCTTCCTCCCGTGACGCAGCATCCTTCCTCCCCAGCTTCCTCCCGTGATCCAACATCCTTCCTCCCCAGCTTCCTCCTGTGACCCGGGATCCTTCCTCCCCAGCTTCCTCCCATGACCCGGGGATCCTTCCTCCCCAGCTTCCTCCTGTGACCTGCCATCCTTCCTCCCCAGCTTCCTCCCGTGACCGGGGATCCTTCCTCCCCAGCTTCCTCCCGTGACCGGGGATCCTTCCTTCCCAGCTTCCTCCCGTGACCCGGGGATCCTTCCTCCCCAGCTTCCTCCCATGATCCGGCATCCTTCCTCCCCAGCTTCCTCCCATGAACCGGCATCCTTCCTCCCCAGCTTCCACCCCTGACCCGGCATCCAACCTCCCCCCCTTCCGCCCCGGCCCCGGGGTACGTCG
>CAUYRH010115875.1:0-30150 GCA_963574655.1 Perodicticus potto | reverse complement strand
AATTTTGACCAAAGTACATTACTTAAACATTAATTTCTAATTCAACTTGTTAATATGTTGTTTAGGATATTGTGTTCTCACTTATAAGTGAAATATGTTTGTAATTTCCCCTTGTAATAATATATTTTCTCCAATTTCAATATCAGGTATACCCAGATCAAGTAGGATGATTTTGAAATATTTCTTCTTTTCCTATTGTTTATAAGATTTGGCATGATCTATTTTTTGAAACTCTCCTTTACTTTTATTTATATAATATTAGTTGTCTATTTTTTGAGACTTTGGAAAAAAAATTAGAAGTTAACTGATAACTTCATACTGAGCCTCACAGTCAAAGCACTCTATAATGTCTTATTTGACAATGTGAACGTTCCTTTCTTGGCATTATTATTACTCATATTGCTTAATATTTCAATGCAGTAATCGTCTGTTTTCTAAATGTATTTATTTTCGTTCATTCTTTACGTGGTTTTTGTTTCTAGTTCTAATCTTAAACATTGTTATTGTTATTAAATTTTAAGCCTTTTAAATTGAAAGCAAAAAGGCCCTCATGTCTTAGGTCGGAGGTCACTGCTCTGAGCCCAGTGAATGAAGGAAAACAACAGAAATAATCCCTCCTCTTCCCTACAGCCACAGAAGCCACGTGCACACACAGAAACACTTGGGCAGGGACTCCTCAAGGATCAGAGTCCAGAGAGTGGGCCATCCCCTGCACGGTGTCCCACAGCCTTTATTGTCTCTAGGCAAAGGATGTCAAAATTAGCAGCTCAGACTCTCCCACTTAGGGGACGTTCTGAAGAGGAAGTTTAAATTGGCAAGTTGGGTAACGTCCTTGTAACTGTGCATTGCTACGTGAAGTGCTACTGACCCACCGCCAGTTATGCCAGAAGCCTGCTAGACTTTGTCACAGTATCATGGCGTGGTTGTCCCATGCCTCATAGAGGAGCTGAGGCTGAGTGTTGATTTACAAGGGCTAACATAATAGAGCAAGAGGACGCAGAGAGGCTGTTCTGCTTCACTGGATACGTAACATACATTTTCTCTGTTCAAGAGAACCAAACCTCCATTTACGCATGATAGGCCGCAGTAATTTCACGAGAGCTATTGCAGTCAGTCTATCAGGTAAATACTATGCATTGTAGAAGTTTCCTAAATATGTACTGTTAGGATAAATGGTAGCTGACACATAAATAATTTCTGTTATGAGAGACCTTAAATACACAGCGTGAATTTGATATCTGCATTTTAGCCTCCTGGATCTAGCCGTGGGCTCATCAGAATTACTCTGCATTGGAGAAATTGTCTTCCTAACACCTTGTCGAGGCTGCACACAGGTATCTGGGGCACATGATGTGTGGTTTACAGCACGGCCTCCCGGGACAAACGTTCATGTCTTCCTTCACTCTCACGGGCTGACCTGATCATTTTTGTAAACGAAGAGCTTATATCCATCCCTCTTGAAGCTAGATTGTTCCATATGGAGGAGTGTGCTTGGTACAGCGCATTAGGAGGGCTGGCTAATACAGAAATGTGTTCACAACTCTGCATAGAAAATTAAATTGTCCAATGAGCATTGGCAGTGGCAATCATGATCAGACAGTGACAGCTGTATTTTATTGTGCATACCTTTCCCCCTTATGTTGGCTTTGTCACTAGCATTTTGCCATGGACAACGTCAGGGTGTCTTTGATGTATGGAAAAGGTAGTTTGCTGAAATACTGTCCACAAAGCAACACTGGTCAGGTCATCTGGTGCAATTTCCTGTGGCCTCCTCCCAGATTCCAGCCTCTGTGGCAGTCACGCTGCCCACTGCAATCGCTCCTCTTACTCAGAGTACACTCAGTTTGCCAAACCTCTGTCTGCAGACTTCAGTGGGGGTTTTGCACCAATGATGAAGTTCCTACCCCTTCACTTGGCCTTCATGGTTTTTAGGAATTTGGCTTTGATGTGATTTTTCTAGCTCATGTTCTAGCTCCCTGCTCTGCCAGTCACTCCATGGAGCACTAGGACCAGAATTCAGGCTGATCTGCAAGTTGAAGGTCCTGCCTTCTTCTCTCAGCTTTTTTACATCATCCAGGGGCTTTCCCAGATTCCTCTTTGACCAAAATTCATGGAAGAAACATTTCTGAGCCCCTAGGACAGTGGTTCTCAACCTTCCTGATGCTGTGCCCCCTTAATACAGTTCCTGTGGGTTGCAACCCACAGGTTGAGGACCTGGAAGGACCCTCCCCTCTCCCAGGTGGGAAGGGGAGGCAGACACAATGATTACAAGTCAAATGTGAAAAGTGCTCCTGGCATGGTGCTGACCTGGGAAGGAAGAGTGTCACCCTGAAGGCTATGTTAACCAGTTTGATGAAAATATTTCAAATTGTGTGTAAAACCAGCACATTGTACCCCATGATTGCATTAATGTACACAGCTATGATTTAATAAATAAAAAAGACGGGAGGTTTTGGGGGGGGCGGTGATGCCCACCAGGGCTCCAGGGGTGAGTAGGAGTTCATGGGGAGGACCAGGGCAAGGCAGAGTGGTGTGCTAGGCTGGGAAGGGCGTATGCAGAGATGTAACGTTCTAGGGGGGTGAGGGCACTGAAAGAAGATTCACTGGCAACTTAGGGTACAGAGACTAGGTCTGGAGGGCTGTGCAGGTCAGGTAAGTGAGTGACAGAGCCTATGGGAACAGGGAGCAGCAGCAGTGTTTGTCATAACTGTTCTGTAAATAAAGGTGCATTTAGCTGTCTAAGTATGCCACATGCTGCCTACAAAATATTCATTATAGAAGTTTATAAAATATTTACAAAACATTCTCTACATGTTGGCCACCTCTTTCCATTGGAAGTATTCCTGACGCTCACTGAGGTCCTCTGGCGGGAAGGACAGCATTGCACTTCCACACTTGGGTCCTGACGTCAGCTGAGTAGTAGCGTGGAGAGATTCAAGTGCCTCACTGGAAACTGTTCATTGAATACTAGTTAATGAGATGGATATTTTTTGACAGTGTCTCACTCTGTCACCCAGGCTAGAGTGCCATGCCATGATGTCAGCCTAGCTCACAGTAACCCCAAATTCCTGGGTTCAAGTGATCCTCCTGCCTCAGCCTCCCAAGTAGCTGGGACTATAAGCACCTGCCACTATACCTGGCCAATTTTTCGATTTTTATTAGAGACAGGGTCTCGCTCTTGTTCAGGCGGATCTGGAACTCCTGAGCTCAAGGGATCCTTCCACCTGGGCATCCCAGGGTGCTCAGATCATAGGCCTCACCTACTGTGACTGGATGAGATAGAATTTTCCTGGTTTTCAAATATCACTGGCATTCTACATGGTGATCCATTATTTGCTATAAATAAAAGGGTGCCAATTTGTTTTTTTAATAACATTTTTTACTTTTTATTTATTAATTAATTTTTTTGAGACAGAGTCTCAAGCTGTCACCCTGGGTAGAGTGCTGTGGCGTCATAGCTCACAGTAACCTCCAACTGGGGCTCAAGTGATCCTCTTAGTGTTTGTATTTTTAGTAGAGCTGGGGGGTCTCACTTTTTGCTCAGGCTGGCCTTGAACTCATGAGCTCAAGCCATTCAGCTACCGCGGCCTCTCAAGAGTGCTAGGATTATAGGCGTGAGCCATGTAGTGTGCCTGGCCAATTTGTGGTAGAACTTTTTCTTCAGAAACTAATTTTCTGTGTATTTATGGAGCTGTCGGTCCCACCGCTACAGTGTCCGAGCTCCACTATTAGCCTGTAGGGCAGCTCGGCTCTGGCTCCCTGAGACCTGCCTGGAGACGGACTTGCACCCCCTTTGTGCTCCTTATCTGTGGGTGCAGCTATGTGAGGTCTGCCTGGTCCACCTCTTCAATCCAGCTGATGTGGGAAGATGGGTTCCACATGGCCAGATCTTGCTGTTTTCCAAAAGAAGCCAGAAATTCAAACAGTTTTTATAAAACTGTTTTTGCAAAAAGTTATTAATTTTTATGTGTTGGCAACTACTTAAATCTGGAGATGAAATCACTGGGGATGCAGCACTATTAGGTCCTTGGGTCCAGCTGACTGGTTGGTCTGCAGGTGCCCTCTGGGCATGCGCCTCCCCAGGAGCCCCCACGTCCTTCCTGCTCCCAGAACCACAAGACAGTAATCTCCTCTCCTGGGCTGAGGAGACCTTTCCATTTGGGGGAAATCATGCTCTTTTGGAGAGATCTGGGGCCCTTCCTTCTTTCTGCTTTGTTGCTGCCTCCTCTGATAGGAAAAAGAAATGGGCCATGTCTCAAAGGGTTCTCCTGCCAGAGATGGTAGTGATGAGGGTGTCAGTAATGGTGATAGGAATATTGGAAACCATCTCCGAGTTTCTATGCTGGGTCTTACATGCATGGGGTCTAATCTTTACCGTGACTCTAATTTTCCTGAGGCTCACAGGTCTTGGTGAATGAACCAGGATTTGGGACCTAGTGTCTCTCTACATGCAAAGGGCATGCATTTTCTACACATGCTTTGATACTGCCTAATTTTAGATAAATGTACCTCACAAGTAAAATAATACACAAAGCGCATGCCATAGATTGGCATCTGGGGAAATCTCGACTAGCGGGCTGTTGGCAGGAGAGTTCCCCTACAGGTTCTCATGGCACAGGGTAGAGCCAGGTGGGGGGAAGGGCCCAAGAGCGGATGGTCAGAGAGAGGCGTAAGGTCACTGGCCCAGGATGGCAGGGACGTGGCCTAGAGGAGAAGCCGCCCACAGGGAAACAGAAGGGTGTCTCCTCACTGGAGTGTTACTGCAGAGGTGACAGTTATTGACAATGATCATCTGTCAGGCATTGTTCTGGGCACTCAAACCCAAATAAACTAAGACTCCTGCTTTGGAATCCACAATCTAGTGGGCTCTCCCCACCTCCCTGCAACTAAAGGTGTCTTTAAAAAATGGTAGCAATTATGATGCTCTTGGTAGCTTAGGAAGGCCATACTGTCATCTGGGCAGAGCAGGGCAATTGGGAATGCTCTGGTGACCCCATGACCCCAAAGGCCCATCCCATGAAGGAGACAGAGGACCAGCGGCCAGGCCGACTGGCTGTCCCCTAGGCGGTGCGGGGGTCGTTCAGTGACAGCCTCTGAGTCCCCTGTTGGCTCCTCTAGTGTCAGTACTCGGCTAAGGGTCCCGTTGACTCTGTAGTGCTTTTCCCTGAGTGAATTCTGTACTTGTGGACCCAGCTGTGTTCTGGATAATGCCGGCTGGGGACCGCTGGAGGGGAGAGCTGCCTCTTGGACCCTGGTGAGTGACAGACAGTAAGATGAGCACCACATCAGCGGTGACGGGCAGCACTTGTGGTCTGGGCACAGCGGTTGGCTGAAATCACGTGCGCTGTTCTTGGTCCCGGCTCCTCCTCTTTTGCTGGCAGTGGCCGAAAGGGACAGAATGCAGTCCATCTTCTTTGCAGAGGAGCCACGAGGGGGTTTACCTGGAACGTCTGGTCGGAAGATCACTGAGGCGCAGAAGGAGCCGCCGCCCAGCTGAGCGACGCTCTGGGAGCAGCCGGGGTGGGTGGGAGAGGGGGTTTGTTTTCCAGGACAGGTGGGACCGAGCTCGGGCGCCCACAGCAGGTGCAGCGCTGGGCAGGCTGGGTGGGCGCCGAGCCTCCTCCCAAGGGCACCGCGAATGGGGCCACCACGTGCGTCCTTGGGGAGCTAGGGGGCCCCAGAGGACTTTGCTGAATAGTGTGGCTGTTATTACTACATCTAGCCGGCGTTTACACTGTTAATTCAGTTCGGCTCCTAACGTTGACTCACTCATGGAGAGGCCCCGGGGCTGACCACGGTCAGCTGTGACCGAGACCCGGCTCTCTGAGCCTCTGTGGAGGGGGAGGGGTTCATGTCGCTGCGCCGCAGATGCCGGTGGCTGTCGTTGAAGTTCACTCTCCCCTTCCTGTGCTGCAGAATATTCCAGAGTTACACCCAAGAAACCGGTCACCAGCTAAAGACTCTACCTTTCCCGGGTCCCTCGGCAGAGGCGCGACCGCGTGCCCGGGTTCTGCCTCCGGTTCGGGGAAGGCTGCGCGTGCCTGGCTGTGCCCCTAGTGGAGAGGGCACAGCCGCCTTCCTCCGTCCGGGGGCGGGGGACGTCCGTTTACTCGGATTAGGACGTTTAAAATGTGCTTTTAGCGTGAGAAACGCAAGAACATATTTTCTCCTGCGTGAACAGTAGTGCAGTCCCCTTTCTTAGGGGGACGATTCTTTCCCAAAACGCGAGTGGTGCCGGGTGACGCGAGGTTCCTCTCTTGGAATGCCCGGGGCTTTCCTAGCAGGTTCCAGGAGATGTACTAACCCCCTCCCCCCGCCCCCACCCTGGAAGCTCTCTGGGTTAACAGTGCCACGTCTGGGCGAAGGGACTGTTCTTCCTCGCCCTGTGTGAGGCCAGGTGGCCTTGGCAGGCGGGGCCCTGCGCCTCCCTGCTGGGGCTGCGGCTGGGGCTGCGGCTGGGGCTTGCACCTGACCACGGCTCACCTTGGCTGCTCTGTCTTCCCAGGACCCTCCTCCCTGGTGGGAAGAGTTCTGTTTGTAACAGAACTTGCCGTTTGGCGCCGGTCCAGTTTGCACCTGATCATCAGACGGAGATTGATGTAAGGAATGCGGAGTTGAGGGACGCGAGGGTGGGCATCTGGGGGGATCTGCCCGGGCCCGGCCCGGTGGGTGTTCACTTTATTTCTGTTTAGAGCTGGAGGGAACATTCCAATCATCTGCTCAAATTTTACACAGCAGGAAATTGAGGTCCAGAGCGTGGAAGTGACTGGACCACCGGATCCAGAAAGCCGGGTTGCGGCTCCAAGGTGTGGCCGCCCAGGCCAGCAGCCTTCCCTCTGCAGATGGCTGTGTGTTCAGGGAATCTTTGCCTCGTTAATAGACATGGCGTTAAAATCCCTGTCCACGGATATGTTCTACACTCCTTTTCCTATTTCCTCTCATTGATTTTCTACATACAACCTACAAGTAGAATGTGTATTAATCATTATAAATGTAAATATAGTGATATTAAAACATTATCACTCCCTCCTCCCCTGCTCTGTTGTGAGGGTGGAATTAGGACCTATATAAACTCACTGAAGTGTTGCTTTTCTTATTACTATAGCAAAAACAACCGCTCTTTCAGTTTGAGAAAGTATAAACTATTTCTAGCATTTTCCTTCTTCCGAAACAGCCTCTCTCTCTAGTCCCTTTCATACATCCATAAAATTCCCGTCAGACCGTATTAGTCTTCCGAAAGAGCAAAGGGCATTGAAAGCACAGATTTATCCACGTTTGTAAGTCAGTATTATTACTTTTGTAAGGTCAAAAACTGCTTTCTGGTGTTGATTCCTTATGTGGCCTGAGCCAACACAAACAAGTCCTGGAAAGGAAAATGGGGAAGTCTGATCTGGTGGCAGGTGTCCTGTCACCTGGAACTGGTGGAGCTTCTCATCCCTCAGCACGTAGGTTTTAGGTGTTAGGAACTACAGGATATATACGTGTGGATATGCTGAAGTCCACCTGTCTGTATTTGTCATATATATAAGATAAATATAGGAAAACGCAGACTCATCCCGTAAGGTCTTATGTTCTAAGAAGATGGCCCTAAACTCACGGAGAACGTTTGTGTTCCCTGTGAAGCCACAGAGCAGTGTGTATTACTGAATATTCAGAAATGCCATCACAGGATTTCTTCCTTTAATTTAAAATTCTGTTTCATAGAGTTGGGCCAGAAATTATTTCTTAACTCTCCGGGTTTATCGTGAAAATTCAGGAGAATGCTTTTACTCGCTTCTTAATCCTTGGGACAATAATTCATGATAATTTGAAAATTTTGAGCATGAACCATTTTGAAATATCCCATCAAAAGCTGTGCACTGCCCACTGAGTGCTGACAGCGTCCAGCCCCGGCACAGCGGCCTTTCTGGGAGACATGATGGGCGGCTGGGGATGGCACTCCTCTGTGACAGTCATCTGCACGGCTCTTTGCCAAAGCACCAGGAAAGGACTCAGAGGCATGTACTGAGAATTAAATAGACCCCATTCATAATTTACAAGCTGAATTACTATACTAATGAATTTCCTTTCTGGAAAGCGAAATCAGACGGTCTCATCCGTCTGTCCCATCTTCCCTCACTTTGTCTCTGTTACCATTTTCTTAAAGTGGAGTCACTCCAGCCCATTCTTCATTTCTTTGCCTACCTTTTGATAGTTTGCACATTAAAAGTATATGTTTTCACCCATTGACTATCGAGGAACTTTTAGTGAACTTCTATGGGGGTTTGGTCAGTTAGGTGGGAAATAGGAAGGAGAGAGTGAAAAGAGATTCTCTTCTTGCTTTTTGTAGGTCACAGATAGTGACCCAGCACCCATTACAGGGTTGTATTCAGGTACAGATAACTGTGGACATTTACTCGGCATTCAACGCTGACTTTCCTGGCTTGTGTACTTGGCTGAGGTCAACCCTCCCAGCACTGGAGGGGCTGCAGCAGGAGGTGGGTGGGCAGGGCTGGTGGCAATACCTGCTTTGAAAGCAGGCATCTGAGGGCTTTCGATTAAATGTGGAAAAGTTGGTTGGTTGAGATGGCTCACACCTGTAATCCCAGCAATCTTGGAGGTCAAGGTTGGTGGATTGACTGAGCTAGAGTGAGACCCCCATCTCTAAAAATAGCTGGGCATTGTGGCAGGCACCTGTAGTCACAGCTACTTGGGAGGAGGCTAAAGCAAGAGAATCACTTGAGTCCAAGAGTTTGAGGTTGCTGTGAGCTGTGGCGGCACTCTACCAAGGGTGATGAAGTGAGACTCTGTCTAAATAAATAAATAAATAAGGAGATGCTAGCAGGGATCCTTGGCAGCATTGGACTTGAAAAAAGTCCCCCAAGAATTTTTCACCTCTTTTTTTTTTTTAGAGACAGAGTCTTACTTTGTCACCCTCGGTAGAGTGCTGTGGCGTCACAGCTCACAGCAACCTCCAGCTCTTGGGCTTAGGCGATTCTCTTGCCTCAGCCTCCCAAGCTGCTGGGACTACAGGTGCCCACCACAATCCCTGGCTATTTTTTGTTGCAGTTTGGTTGGGGCCAGGTTTGAACCCACCACCCTCAGTTTATGGGGCCAGCACCCTACCCAGTGAGTGACAGGCACAGCCTGAATTTTTCACCTCTTTATTGCTTTCATGTCTTAAGCAGATTGAAATTAATGCAAAACCTGAAATGGGAAATAAAAACAAAAAAAACAAAAGGAAAGAGCATTAGGATTCCCTGGGCAGTCAAGGAAGGTTGAGTTCAACCTTTCTCTGTGGGGAGTCTGCCTGGGTCTGGGGACTGGGCGGTCAAGGACAAGGTTGAGTTCAACCTTTCTTTTCACTTCTGCCTGGGTCTAGGGCATGGCATCGCTCTTACTCCTGGGAATGGTCATGCAGGCAGAGGGTGCTAGTTACCCTGGGCACCACCTTCCCAGGGTTCACCTGTAACACTGTAGCACAGTGGGCTCTTCCCACATCCGGCCATATGTCCAACATCCTGGGAAAATCAGCCTCCTGGGCCCTCACCTGTTTTGACTTCCCCTGTGAGCTGTTTTCCTGGCTCCTCCTCTGCATCCCTCACACCTGTCTTGTCTCCCAGGCTCTGGATCACAGCCCACTAGTGAGATTCCCTAGCCTGCTCTCCTGGCCTGTGGGTCAGGCCCACAAAGCCCCAGGAATACTGGGCTGGCTGCGCCCCACAGGCTGGAGACCCTCAAACTTTCTGACCCCTGGGGCAGAGCTGGCACACTTTCACCCCGCCCATGAAATGTTTGTTTTCATGTTTCAGTGTGAAATGGTTTAAATACTTGATGACTGTGTGGTTCAGACCCCAGAGAACAGTGCAAATGTCCCACTCAGCCGTATGACACTCTGGGCCTCTGCTTTCTCATCTGAAAAACAGAGCTAACAAGGTCCCCCCGCCCCAAACCCCGTCCATCACACAGGGTGTTGTGGAAATGACTGAAGTTGAACGGCAGGTGTGGTACAGGTGTTGTGCTTTGGTTCCGGAGCTCCGAGCCTGAGGTTGTCCACATAGCTTCTGGTGTCCACGGGGACCGTGATAGTGTTGGCTGTGGAACCATACTAAACAAATTCATAGATTCCCATGATTCATTTTTTTCCCAGCAGATAAATATCATAGTTTCAGAAACATTCTCTATTTTTCTTGAGGGCTCACCAAAACATAAAGTAGAAATATTCTGATTCCCCAAATCAGTGGTTCTCAACCTGTGGGTCATGACCCCTTTTTAACAATGAAAATACATTGTGGCATTATGAAGGTTGAGAACCACTACCCTAACTCGTAACAGAATGGCATATTCTCACACACCTGATTTCTGGCTGACTGGCTAAATAGGGAAGCCTAGTCTTGTCTGTTAATTTTACTCCTGAATATATAAAGGGCTCAGTTGGTTTTCTTATTGCTGTAAGCATAACACATAATGTGAATCTTTAATGCATCTCATCTTAGATGAGGAATTGCTTTTGAAAGTATTAAGTGTGTCTAGCCTGGTCACTATGCAGGTTTAACTAAGGGGTTTTGGTTGAAATCAATAACTATGGATGTGAACCCTGATCATTTGTTGGTTATTGTTTTTAATAACTCACACATGCTTTGTTTGGTCAAGAGTAAGGACACATTACAACAAAATGTCTCACATATTAAATCTTTTGTGGCTCCCTTAAAATGTTTACTTAATAATGTGAGGAGTGAGGGCTCAGTTTGGCAAGAGGATATTCCCATGTGTTGTTGCAAATGCCCTAAACTCATTCCAAAAATGCATTCAGTTAAACCACTGAGTAATTAAATGAGAGAAAGAGAAAGGTTTTTTTTTTTTTTTTTTTTTTCATTTTGTTTTGAATCAGCTACCAGTTTGAATGAAGCAATTAAAGAATCCAATTTTGGAATAGTTGTAGGTACTATAATGTTGAGCAAGCCACTCCGAGATTTAAAGAATCAGATTTAGAATGACATAACGAAGTTTAAGATCGAATCCATAAATAGTATCTGGGCAGCACAGCGCCTGAGACTTGGTGTCTCCATCCAGGCATCACGTACACCTGTGCCTCTGGAATGCCCACTTTCTAATTTCAGCAGTGAAGGGAAGCCACCCATAGGCCCATATCCTCATGAACTTCAACAGAAAGTAGGCATTGGAAGAAGTTATAAAGGGGATCCTGGTGTCACCTCCTAGATATAGAGTGAGCTGGGGACCAGGGCCGTGCAGGGAGCATCGGTCTCTGAACATGGCTAGGTATGAAGATCTAGCTGGCATGGGCTTGATTCAGGGAGATTACTTCATAACTCCAGAACAGAAAAAGAAAAGATTCCATTTAATCCTCACAACAGGCTGTGAAGTGAGGAAAATGACCCAGTTTGACAATGAGGTTCCTCATGCTCAGTGGAGTTAATATCTTGCTCGAGGAGTCCAAGTCACCCACCACTTGTGACAGAAAACCAATTCCTTCAGCCCCTTCTTCCATAGTGTTATGTCCAGGAGCTCTCACAAAGACCACACCACCAGACAAGTAGAATTAAAGAGGAGTCCTTTTATTGAACAGCTGGCGACTGCTTCAGTGTCCCAACGTGGGGTTTCTGAGGGCAGCCCTGAGGTGACTGAGGTTCTGTCTTTTATAAGGCAAAGCTTTTCCAGGGGGTAAACAAACATCATTACAAAAGCAGCAGGTAGGGGAAGTCACAAGGGGTGAAAACAAGTTAGGGGAAGTCACGAGGGGCGAAAACAATAAGTAGGGGAGATCATGAGGTTATGGCAGCTTAATTTACACAATATTATGATCATGAAAGCACTTAGTAAGTTTTACAAAACAAATACAATCTACAATGTCCTTAGGCAATGTAGGGAGGGGGACTCTCAGGTGAGGGTCATGAACAACATGATCATAAAAAGCGATAATCACCAAGGGTATAATCATGAGTGCAGTAAGTAACTTACATCACTAACAATTTTAGCTGAATGCATTCACAGTTATACAATGCAAGGGCAAACAAGAGGAACCCGTTTTAAAGGTATAACAAGAAAAGGAATAAACAATAAAGTGGAGTCAAACTTGCTCTCTTAACATTTCCATATCATATACAGATGGCATGAAGACCACCTTAACATAATCACAAGAATTGTTGTCACAAAAGTAGTTAGTGACTTTCTACACAATACTAATAATTCTAACAGTTCTGACTAGGTACACTTAAAATACCATGCAATGGGTGGGGAGGCAAGCAGAACCGGTTTTTTAAAAATGCAATAAAATGTAGCAAAACAGCAGAATGGAATCAGCCTGCTTTTCCTTCCCACTGATTCTCTGGAAAAAGAATTACGTCAAAATGGAGTTAGGCTTGGTTCTCTTTCACCTTAACAATGGTATCTTTCATTTTGTCAAATCTAGCTATGAAGGAATTATAAAGGCCACGATTTCCACATCACAAAAGTAAGAGATAGCATGGTTCATCCAAGTTATGGAGAATAGTCAAAGAAAGTCTGGTGTCCTGAGATCAGCGCTTAAAGTGAGCAAACAGCCATTGCTGAAATTGTCCTCCACAAACCCACACTCCTGCGGCCTCTGGGAGAAGCCACTCATTGGGGTTCCAGGGCGGCCAGTCTCGGAGTGGGGGTGGCTGAGTGGGGCTTGATTTGTCTGTGAACCAAGCCCTTCATTTCCTTTGCAATTTGCTGACCCCTCTGCCTAGGTCACTTTGAGCATTTGAAAGTGAGTCCATTTTCCAGATTTAGGATTTGGCTTTGGGGGGGCGAATATATGTATTCCAAAAGTAGCATAACATCTAGCGTGTTCTAGTTATTCAGCAAATACCTGTTGAATAATAAAACATACTATTTTTTATTATTAAAGGAACACGTGCTTTCCCTGTGTGGGAAGAATTGGGGAAATGCACAACTGGTTACTCACTGCGCCGCTAGATGTCACTGTTCACCCGCCGACGGGCCGCCAGCTCCCCGCCCCCACCCGGTGGGGACAAAAGCCGCCGGAGCCGCCCAGGTGCAGAGAAGCCCAGCTCCGTCCCTTCTCATGGTTACCTGCTTTCTCTGGGGCGGGCAGGAGGAAGTGATGCCTCAGTTACTCAATTCAGGGTGTTTTCTCCTTTCTGTAATTTAGAGCTAGAGCTGAAGTGTTTCCTTTTTCTTCTATTATCTCCCTTTTCTCCTCCTAAGAAAGTTTTCTTTCATTAACAGGAAAAAGAGTTTTTATTTTGTGATTTATTTTGGAAACAGGAACACTTGTTCATACATGACTGTTAGGTTTCATATGTAAGTTTTAATATGAAACTACCACAGGCCGGTGGAGTAAATCCTCACCTTTGCAGGCCCAGCGGGTCACTGGGACCAATGCAGTGGCTCTTACTGGCAGGTGCAGTGGGAGCCGACTGGCATTTACGGCCACCTCCTGCTTTGTGATCTGTGTGGCCTTGGAGACGCCCTCAGCTTCTGTGAGCCTCAGCGTCTTCCACCTTGAGCAGGGTTGCAAAGTTCAAATTAAAAATCTCTTCTGTTTCTCTCCTTCCCGATGCCCTCAGTTAAAGTGTGGACTAGTGGACGGGAGTCTCAGCAACCTCCTGGCGTTTCCCTTGTTCTTCCTTTGTGGTTGGGTCTGACACAGTTCACCTTGTCTTTGTCACTTTATGTCCCAGCCTCACGTGGGCTGGGCCAGTGGTTGGGGCTCCTAAGTCAGATCCTCCCTCTGAGGGGTGCACACCTGACCCACTCATCCCAAAGTCAGATCCTCCCTCTGAGGGGCGCACAGCTGACCCACTCATCCCCAAGATCCTCCCTCTGAAGGCCGTACACCTGACCCACTCATCCCCAAGTCAGATCCCCTCTCTGAAGGCCGTACACCTGACCCACTCATCCCCAAGATCCTCCCTCTGAGGGGCGCACACCTGACCCACTCATTCTGTGTGCAGATTTCATTGCTGCAAAGAGGACCTAGAAAATGGCCATATTAGGACTAGAATCTGCCTTAAAATGTCCAGTTTGATATCCTTTTTGAAGCTTTTTCCTCTTTCCCCAACATTTTCTGGAGAGCCAGAAAACCTTGCAGATGAGAGGTTGCCCTTAACTTTTCCCTCCCATGTGTGTGTCACCAATGCTGTGAGGAAGACACGACAGGAAGAGCCGGCTCAGCCATCCCTGACCGTCCCCCTCCTGCCCTCCTTTCCTGCCCACACTCCCCCGGGAGGCTCCCCTTGCCCTGGGCTGTGTTTGGTGTCCTTCACGTCATAGAGAGCAGAAAAAGATCTGCACTTCTGTTTCCTGAAGCAAATGTATTGCAGACTGATGGTCACCACCAACTGAATCCTTTCTCCATGGAGGACCTGGGTTTCACAGTTTCACTTAATACTCCACACACGAGGTACTCTGAGTTGTCCTTAATTTCCAGGCAGGGAAACTGGGACACAAAGAGAGGTTAAATGGCTCAAGCAAAATCACTCAGCTAAGTGACAAAGTTTGGGAAAACCAGGCTTGGTCCCTGCTGGTTTCGAGTCCCCTACCGGGATGTGAGTTTGCGTGGTAGTCTCCCATGGGGAAGGGTCTTCAGTCAGCAACTACTTAGGCTCATGGTGCAGGGCTTTGGAGCCACACAGGGTGAGACCTGAACATGAGCTGTAAGGACCCAAGGATTTCTCTCTACGTTTCTTTGCACCATAAAGCATTTCTTTAGCTCCGGCTGTTGTGGGGCACTGTGCTAGCTGGAGGGATTCTTATCCTGCCCTTGATTCATTAAGACCACAAATCTCTGCCCCCCATAGTTGGAATTAGACTTATTAGAAGTACCTGTGGGGGCTCAGTTAAACTTAAAAAAAAATCAAAGAAAACGAAAATAGCCTGTTCAGTTTATTATTCTGTAGCCCAAATCTCCCCTGAGTGTTGGGCTGGGGAAGTTGTGTGTGGTTACCTCATGAATTAATGCAAAGTCAGGAGGGCTCAGCAGTGTGGAGGAAGCCTGAGTGAATATCTGGGTTTGTAAGAAGCTGGGGGGTCCATTGCCATTTGAGCAGAAACTGTTGGGGAGGTTTACCCTCTGTATATTGATTGCCTGAGGGTTTCCACTCATATTGTTTCAGAAAGTGCCCTTGGTGTTTATGAGGCTGAATATTCACTACCAGGAATATGCCTGTCTCCAGGCCACCAGTCATCCAGGTATCTGTCTCTTTCCAGGAATTTAGATATTTTCTTGACTTTGCCATCTTATGAAGTGGACGGGAGGAAGGTGTTTTCATAAGGCTCAGGAGCTTGGCTCACAGCTGGAGGCATTGTAATTGAATCTAAGAGACAGGACACATTCCTGGATTTGTCCCCAAAGGCTTATGCAAACCTTTTGAATGTAATATTTGGCTAAGTCTAGAGGGGAGGAAGAGACATCGGATCACATATGGATGCTCTTGGCAGGATCACATGCAGGGTACATCTGCTTCTACCCTCCCCAGAGTCAGCAGCAGCAAGGTGAGCCTGGAAGTCACCGCGGCTTTTCTGCAGGGCTGGCAAGGGAAGCTGGGTGACATCGTAGCCCTGGTTCTGCTAGGAAATATCAAAACATGAACATGATGCAAGCAAGCACATACAGAACTCTTGGTTTCAGGTTCTTCACCTTAATATAATGAGTGTGAAGCCCACGGAATGCTGGAAAGCATTAGGAGTTATCTCTGGATACAACCGCACCTTTGGGACACAACAACGTGGACCTTAACAGTGGATGGACCGTTTCTAACTTCTTACAACCGTGTGATGTCAGCCAGTGTACTTCCACACTCCAGTAAAACGAGTCTCATCCGTAGAATAAGAAAAATGGCTCCTGTCCCATAGTACTATTGTGTGTAGACTACCGTTCAAAACCAACACTTGGAACGCAGTGCGTTCACTTAGTGGGAATTTCCTCCTCCCCCCCTAATTAATCGATCACTCTCGTGGAGAGGTCATTAGGGTCCTAGTTATAGATCATTCATTCATTGCTCTTGAGGAAAATCACTATTGCCGTTTTCCAGGCCATTTGCCTTTTCTTACTCTACAATTTGAGATCTTATTTTCCCAGTATAATTTGGCACATATGTTTAAGTGTCTTGACATGATATGAAGGAAATATGGACTTTGGTTACAGCATTTGGATATATAGCACAGCTTTTCTTATTCACCAGTTTTAATATAATTCGTATATTTGTTTTACTTTTATTTGTTTAAACTTTGTTGCCTTTATACTTTCAAAAAGGACTAGGAGACTAGAATATAGCTTTTTTTTTTTTTTTTTTAAAAAAAAAGGAGATCATGAATCCTGTAGAAGAGAGTTGGTAATATGAGGTACTCGACCAGGAACCAGGGAGCTAAGGACACCTGCCATTGCTACAACCTTTCTAGCAGTGTGGGCAAAACAGGGTAAAAACAATAAATGAGTTTTGTACTTTTTATCATTAGATAACAAAACACCGAAGCACACTTTTCACGAAAGCTACGTATCCCTTGGCATAAATTCTAACGTGCTTCTCAGGAGAGACTGATGAAAACAACAGGTGACAGCAGCTGTGCTGAAGGCTCAGCCTCCCCATCTTTTGGCCTCATTAGCAGAGCAGGCTCCATGGATGGGTGGGGGGATCTCAGACGGCTGGGCAGGGCCGGCGGTCCGGGTGCTCCTTCTCTCACAGACAGGTGGGCCCAGGTAGCTTCCGGGGAGGGAAGAGATGGTGCACCTGCACACAGGCAGCCTCGGTTGTTTGTTTGGGGATTATTTCAGCTTCACACCTTCTAATCTCAGTCTTGCTTGCACTTTGGCCTCAGGTGTTTCATCTGAGCGCAGGTAGAAGAGCAGGAAATTGGATGTCTTTGCTTAGCTTCTGCGAGGGAAACCTACAGATGTCACAGTACCACAGACCATTTAATTCTCTTCAATTTACTTAAATTCAGTTAAATGCCATGGTGTCCAGTTGCAATCAGTTCAACCTTCCTCACCTCTGGGGCGAGGGCCAGTGATGTGAAGGATTTAAGGGGGAAGGTTTGGCTTCCTTCCTCAGAACACAGCCTCTGGCCAGGGAGGCGGAGGACCCACCACCGCCTATCACAGAGGAGAGAATGAAAAAGAGGGTGTGATGGAGAGTCAGGGAGGTGCCTGGGGGTAGCTGAGAAGAAGCAGCAGCTCTGTGGACGTGTTCTTTTATTTATAGTGATAAGGGTTGCCCTTCTGTGCAACGATCCCTTTTCTGTTATATATGGTTGTGGAGTTTCCAATTATCTTGTAGTTTAAAAAATATTCTTCTTAGGGTTAATGTTTACATTTACAAATGTGTACAGCTTAACTAACAGTTTAAATGGAAATTTTAATATGCTCTATGAATTGTTGCTTCATTTGCATATTTTGTCAATTCACCATCATTCAGGGTTGCATCCAGTGCAGTAATTAGAAATTGAGTTTAAAAGGACCGTGCATTTTTAATTTTCACTTCAGAGCACAACACAGTAGTTGTGTAAGTCCTTCCTCATCAACAGCGTGTCGTGCCGAGTGTCAGCTGTCCTGCAGAACGTAAGCCTGAGCGGGGTCTGCAGCTGGCGCACTCTGGCAACGGGATGGCAGCTGGTGGCTGAGGCTGTCACTTACCATGGTGCCCCATTGGTGTTCTTGTTTGCATCACTGTGCCCTAGTCTCAGCTCAGACTCAGAGTTTCAGCTTGATAAGCCGGTGGCGGTGCAGCGAGAAAGCCAGACGGGGCGTGGGGAGCGGTTGCCCGAGCTTCACACAGGCGGCAGCTCTGCCTGCGTGGAACCTGCGTTCAGGCTGCATCGCTGGTCACAGGGGGGCCTGCCCTCCTGTATTCCTGTGAATACGCGACAGGCTGGTGCGGCTGGTGGTCACTCACAGGGATGGCCCCTCTGACACACAGGCTGCTGGCTGTGCCCTGCAGTTGAGGACGCGTCCCCGCCACAGAGCTCCACTGCCCATTGTCTCAGGAAGCTTCTTCCTTTCTCTTTTAGCTTCTCTTTGACAGTCGTCCTGAGAGAACCCAGGAATTGCTGTTGGCTTTCTCTCCAGACAGGCCCAGCGATGAGGGCATCCTTGTCTGTAGCAGTGTCCTCAGCTACATCTCCTGAGCCTGGCACTGTGCCTGGCACTGAGGGAGGTGCGGGGTGGTCCCTGAGATGCTGCCATAGTAAGCAACCCCAACTCTGAGAGGGGCGCTTCTTGCTCATTCGTGTCTCCTTCTGGTGGGTGGGGCTCTAGCGCGTCCCTGTGCAGGTGAATCATGTTCATTCTCAAAGGCCCATGTCTAGAGGAAGTGCCCTGCTCCTGCTCATCTTTCTTTGGTGGAGCGTGTGGCCTGCTCCTGCTCATCTTTCATTGGTGGAGCATGTCACGTGGCCTGCTCCTGTTCCTCTTTCATTGGTGGAGCATGTCACATGTTCTGCTCCTGCTTCTCTTTCATTGGTGGACTGTGTCACATGGCTACGCGTCAGTCAGGCCACGTGGGAAGCACGCTGTCCACTTCTGGAGAGGCAGAATTGGACACACTAGTGAGGAGCACTGATTTCTAACACCCTTGAAATGTTTATCCAGCTGAACTGGATGCGTGAAATAATATTTGCCGAAAATCATGCTAACGTTTGACTTGTTCCTCCTTCATTGGAAAATATTGATGCCTAATTAGGGGAAGGTCTCTCAGTGAGAGGCCCAGGAAGCTTAAAACCCAGAGCTGGTCTAACCCCACATCATTTTTGCAATGAGACCAAGCGACTTGTCCATGGTCTCTCAGATAGCTGATGCTGAAGCCTGGGCTGCTGCCTCCTGCACTGGGGCTCTGCCCCTTCCTGTTGTACCTGTGTGGAAACAGTCTTGATCTCACTGCAAAGACCATTTCCAGAGACTGCCTGAGTCTTACTGTAAGCCTCCCTGGAGTAGCCAGTGGAGCACAGACACTAACTTGGCATTTCGGGCCATGGAATTTCAGTTAGTGCCTGGAGCACAACCAGGGCGGGACAGCTGTGGCTCATTATTATCCGGTGTGGCCTCTGCTGCCACTGTGAGTGGTCTTTGTCCTGAGGTCCCTTCTGGCCTGGCAGGGTGGCAGTGGCTCCCTGTTTTTTCCCCAGGTACTGCTTCCAACCTAGCCTTTAGTGCCAGACTGGCCACACCCCATCTCCTGCGATGTCTGGGGCTTGGCTTCCCGTGTTCTTCAGCAATGACACCCCTTAGTACAGAAGGAATGAGAAGGTGCAGCGAGCTGAGGAGCAGCACACTCCCAGGGAGGGGCTGGGACCTGGAGAGCACCCAGCCCAGGGAGGAGCCGAGGGGAAAGGGACCAGCTGAGGAGATGATAACGTCAGGCCTGGGGGCCAGGGACAGCCGGTGGCTTGGGGAGCGACAACCTGGAGACGGAGCAGAGACAGAGAAGGAGAAGGCTCATGGGGGCTTCAGTGTGGAGACGGAGCAGAGCTAGAGAAGGAGAAGGCCCACGGGGGCTTCAGGCTGGAGACGGAGCAGAGAGAGAGGAGAAGACCCATGGGGGCTTCAGTGTGGAGACGGAGCAGAGAGAGAGGAGAAGACCCATGGGGGCTTCAGTCTGGAGACGGAGCAGAGAGAGAGGAGAAGACCCATGGGGGCTTCAGTCTGGAGACGGAGCAGAGAGAGAGGAGAAGGCCCACAGGGGCTTCAGTCTGGAGACGGAGCAGAGACAGAGAAGGAGAAGGCTCATGGGGGCTTCAGTGTGGAGACGGAGCAGAGATAGAGAAGGAGAAGGCTCATGGGGGCTTCAGTCTGGAGACGGAGCAGAGAGAGAGGAGAAGGCTCATGGGGGCTTCAGTCTGGAGACGGAGCAGAGATAGAGAAGGAGAAGGCTCATGGGGGCTTCAGGCTGGAGATGGAGCAGAGAGAGAGAAGGAGAAGGCTCGCAGCAGTGAAGGCACCAGGTGACACCGCAGGCCTCAGGAACCAAGTGGCACCATCCCTTTTCCAAACATGAGAGGGACAGAGTTGGGAGTTTCAGCAAGTAGCCAAGCTGGCGAGTCAGCAGTAAGCTTGTCTGGCTGGGTACGGATGGGCTACCGGGTGGTGCTGTCCTGCTGCCCAGGTGGGCTCTACCGGGAGTCACTGCGAGGCCTGGACAGTGGCAGCAGCAACGTGGCCAAGCCCAGGGTGGCCTCCATGTGTGTGTTTCCTTCTTCCCTTCAGGTCTTAATCGTTTAAGTTTTTAATCATCATTATCATCATCGTGATAATAATGACAATGACAGTACAAATGACAGTAACAGCTACCCCAGGGACCCCTGCTGTGTGTGCTGCACTGCTGCTGCTTGCTCCCATGGCGGTGGCACTGGGAGGGGCTCTCCAAAGGGGACGGCGAGCCCAGTGGTCAAGACAGCTGCCCACACTTGCCCATCTGCTAAACAGGGACACAGGCCATGGCTCAAAACTCCATTGCTCTGACTTCGAAGTGTGTGGCAGGGATTTAGAAAACTTTGAATGTGTAGTAATAACTCAGGATTTTCGGTATCTTTTTGGAAAAAGAGGAAATTGGAACTCAGGGAGGTCCAGTAGGTTATAGAACATCTGCAGCTGCTTGTAACAGAGGTGGCCCTTGGCGTGTGCCCTCTGAGCTCGGCTGACACCCTCCTGTGCCCTCCTGCCCCTTGACAGGGGTGGGGATAGAGGTGGCCTTTGGTGTGTGCCCTCTGAGCCCGGCCAACACCCTCCTGTGCCCTTCCGCCCCTTGCACAGGGGTGGGGACAGAGGATGGGGTACACGACCTGCTCCTTGGCCTGTCCCAGCTATACCCAGGCTGACTCTGACAGAGCCTTGGGATAGCAGCCTTGGGGAATCTGTGTGGGAAAGAAGACACACAGTGGCTCTCCTGGGGTCATGGGAAGGGCTTAGCTTTGATGACCAGGGACTGCGGGCACAGGAGTTTATGCACCGTCATTGCTTACATGTGAGCCACTGCTCGCAGGCACTGCCCACCCTCAGGGATGGTGGGGACTGTCCGTCCACCTTGTACCAGCTGATGCTCACCCCCAGGAGGAAGCGGAGGGCGACTAATCACCTTCCCCAGTTCATTCATTCAGTTGCTCAGCCAAGATTTGAATCAGGCACATGTGACCCCAAATGGCAAATGCTCAGTCCATTGGGGCTGTTATCTTACTACTGTATTTGTACTTCTAGAAGAAAGGGAAAACAGGTATTTAAGCAATTTAAAAAATGATAGTATTCCTATTTTCCTCATCTCTCTCTCTCTTCCAGCTATGCCTAAAAAGTGTTGATAAAAGGAAAGTTGAAACATAACTTAAGATCTTAACAATGGGGGGCAGCACCCGTGGCTCAGTGAGTAGGGCGCTGGCCCCATGTACTGAGAGTGATGGGTTCAAACCCAGCCCCAGCCCAACTGCAAAAAATAAATAAATAAAACCACTCTTAAAAAAAAAAAAAAAAAAAAAGATCTTAACAATGGGATCTGAGTACTTTGTGGTCTCATCTGTAATGATCTTTTAACTAATGCAGATAATCAAAAATTCACTTTGTCTTTCTGTTTATTCACCTGTCTGTCCAAATGCTCATCTATCTGTGCTCTTGAATGTGGGAAAGGGCCACGGTTCATAAAATTGGGCCTACGACTTCATTTCAGTGGATGCACCTTACTGACTTTGTGCCGTGAGGTCGTTTAATAGGTCTCCTCGTGCCTATGAGACAACCACCTTTCTCTGATATCCTCAATTGTTCCAAGTTTGAAAACCCCAAACCACTGTACAGAGTAGTTGTCTATGGCCAAGGAAGACATTGGGAGTGGAGCGTGAAAAACAAGGTTTTGAAAAGCAGAAGAATTCAGGACCAGTAGGAATGGGGAAGGAAGCCTGGGATCCCCCCACCCTCTACCCCACCCCCGTTACAGAGCACAATGCTGTTCTCTGCATCTTAGTAGCAGTTTCAGACTTTTATCATGCTTTCAAGCTGGGTCAATTCATTGACATTTGGGCCAAAATGCTTCTGAGCTGAGGCAAAAAGCAAGATCACCCTCACTTTTGAGAACAAACTGGCTGCTTAAACTGGGCTTGTCAGGGCAAGGGCCTCAGCCACATAAGTTCCATGTCAGGGACATGAGGCAGCCAGCAGGGCAGGGAAGGTGGGATGGGAAGGCTACAGGGGCCCTGTCACGGCTGCTGGCCCTGGGGCTGGGGGCTGTAGACTAGGATGGGGACCCCCATGCAAGTGGTTAGGAGAGTGTGTTTGGCACTCTTGGTTGGTCCTCAATTGGATGTAAGAGCCAGAATTGCAGCAGCTGTGGTTTATTTGGCCATTTTGGACCAAAGGTAGGCCTTCCCCTGGTGTGAATGACGAAAGCAGGCTGGCTTCCTGGGCTGGTTCCCATGGGCAGCATACTCTGGCTATGTTGTCTACAGAGCCAGCTAGACCGTGGTCGACCTTTTGTTTGAGGACAGAGTGCCTTCTCCAAACAGGTGAAATTGATTTTTGAGTCACACATTCTGGAGATCACATATCCTCCCAACCAGGCCCCTGGGTCATTCCTGAGGGGCTGAGTGTCCACATTCATCAGGTGCTCCTGGTCAGGTACTGGGTGTCCCTGGGACACACAGGTGGGCTGTGGACAGGCATTAGCTTCCTCATACCAGAGGATCAGTTGGCCTCCACATGGTTTCCAGTTCTGCACCACCCCCAAGGGGCCCAGCCAGGCCAGAGGTAAGAATCAGAGGCCCCTCTCCCTCCTGGCAGGCTGGATCCTGGCTAAAAAGGCCCTTCTGTATTTGCAGGTGACCTTTGAGTGGCCCACTCTGTGTCCTCAGATCTACAAGGGTGCTGCTGGCTGCCACGTGCTGGCTCTCTCTGGGACTCTTCCTCCCTGGCAGGGCTCGGGGACGGGAAGCTGTGTCTGTGATTCATCTTTGAACAGGTTTCCTATTGCAGTGTGGGTTGAATTTCCTCCCTCTGTGAAGTACCAGGGGCTGCCCTAGGCCAGAGTGAGGGCCAAGCAGGCAAAAACTAGACATGGGCTAGATGGGGCATCTGCCAATGTAAACCTTTTCAGGGTGAGGGAAACCTTGGTGTGGGCTGAACAACTGAGCACTGGGCCATCAACCAGGTGAAAGAGGGGCCCGTGATGGGTGCCTCAGAAACTACATCCAGCCCCTCTTTGCTTCCTACCAGGGCAGGTGCCAGCGCCTGGAACTGGAACCCCAGTGTAGCTCTGACAACTTCTCAGCAGACAGCATCTACGAGGGCAAGCACCTTATCACAGGACTAAAATTGCAGTTGTCTATAAAGCAATTTACCGTGCACGTGAAGCCTTGGGTAGTGAATCTTGAGCTGTGCCTTGGAATTGATGCAAGGCATCACATTTTTTTGACTAGTAAATGAGATATGTGTATCAATACATCTTCTCCAGTTTGTTTATTATTTTAATAATTAAGGAACCACATTTCCTGAAAATATATCTCCAATACTTAAAGAAACAGTCAGAGTTGTGTGGTCACAGAAGACTGGCAGAGATGAGTGGTAAGTGTGAGTTGTGACCCCTCAGGGCGGTAGCTGGAAACGGCTTCCCGGAGAGTTGTGCCCAGTGTGAATGGTGTACATTCAGGCTTCATTTGGAAGAAAAACAAAATCTTCAAAATGAGAAGTGTTTTTTAAATCGAAAGTACTGATGTCATGGCTTTTTAAAATTTACTTCTTCATAGAGATTTCTTGCTTTCATCCCTTGAGCTTCCATGAACATTTCTCAAGTCACTGGTTCAATCTGCTTTCTGAGTTTAAAACCAACAAAATCAAATGCACTGCAATTGAAGATGAAAATGCTTTTTTCCCCTCAAAATAAAACTAATGGAGAGTAGCAGGTACTCCCCAGCAAAAATATTGGGGTTCTTACTTACACAGGCACAAACAGCTGGCTTCTGCTGGAGCTGCTTTGATTCCCACAGATCTGAAGGCTCTTTCTCTAAGCACATCACCCCCGAAAAGTGGCCCAAAGCATCTTAGAGCCATTGGAAAGACACAAATAGAAAGAAATAAGAAAAAACTCCAGAATGTCATGGAACAGTGTGTGCATTCCTTTCTAGTTTCAGTCTGACATCATGTACTCAATCTATGAGAAATATCACCTTTCAAGTTTCTATGTTGTTGAAATATTTAAAAATTCTAGCACTGTGAATCTGGAATGGTACGTAGGATATGAGGCAAGAACTAGTTAGTATTTTTATGCATTGCTCTGTATGCAGAAGAAACGGCAAGTTCTGTTTGTCTGGATACGATAAGTAGCTACTAGAGACTGTGGCGTATAGGTTAGATCTCAAGGTGCACTTCTTCAGAGTGCAATAAATCCACCTGCAAAGCACAGCTGGTTTCACCAGTTGACCTCCCAGCACTTGGTTCTGATTCTGCCCTGGAGTTTGGTACTGACAGCACCTTGCATTTGTTTAGACCCTGGGTGCCCTGTTGTTAGTCTTGGCACCAGTCAGGCAAGTGCAGACTTCCAAGGCTTGTGGTCTGTGGAGCTGACTTGCTTTTCTTTCTTCTATTTTTCTTTTTTTTTTTTTTTGAGACAGAGCCTCAAGCTGTCACCCTGGATAGAGTGCTGTGGCATCACAGCTCGCAGCAACCTCCAGTTCCTGGGCTCAAGTGAGTCTCCTGCCTCTGCCTCCCAAGTAGCTGGGACTACAGGCATCCACCACAACGCCCGGCCATTTTTTTGGTTGCAGCCATCATTGTTGTTTGGCGGGCCCAAGCTGGATTTGAACCCACTAGCTCAGGTGTACGTGGCTGGCGCCTTAGCCTGTTGAGCCACAGGCGCCGAGCCTTCTTCTATTTTTCTAATTGCCTTCATTTTTAGATCACTTTTAAAATTCATTTTATCTCACTCTGATATATTTTTCCTTGGAAGTCAGTAGGCACAGTCCGCACTCTGTGACAACATTTTAAAATGAGCCAAAGAGAAAATAAATATTGTTTACTCTGATTACTGGTTCTTTGTTTGTTCCTATGAACAAGGACATCACTCTTCCTGAAGATAAGCAGTGAGCTTGACAATGCAAGGCTCATCTTTTAGAGGCTCATCGTCTGGGCGTTGGGTCCCGGATAGTGGTACCAAATAGTGCCTTCAGAGTGTGCCCGTCAGCCTGAATTAGGTCTGATGCAATGCCATTCCTTTTATAACCTCTGTACCAAGGAAAAAAATGTAGCCATCTTATTCACAAATTTTGTTATCACTTCTGTTGTATCTGATACCAGAGGCAGGAGGGAGATAACTTTTCCTGTCCTCTAGAAGCTGGACTCCCAGCCAGTTGTCTGTGTGCACTTAGTGATCCTCTACCCCTGCAAGGTCGGTTGTGTTGCTCCTGTTTCATAGATGAAAGAACAAAGGCCTATATTGTTAAATACACTATACAAATTCCATTTGGCTTCAGTTAGCACAGTCCACACTCTGTGACCGTCCAAGAGATGGTGTCTACTAGGGAAGGATCAGTAGGCACAGTCTGCATTCTGTGACTATCTAAGAGATGGTGTCCACTAGGGAAGGACCAGTAGGCACAGTCCGCACTCTGTGACCGTCTAAGAGATGGTGTCTACTAGGGAAGGATCAGTAGGCACAGTCCACACTCTATGACCGGGATCAGTAGGCACAGTCCACACTCTATGACCGTCTAAGAGATGGTGTCTACTAGGGAAGGACCAGTAGGCACAGTCCGTACTCTGTGACCGTCTAAGAGATGGTGTCTACTAGGGAAGGACCAGTAGGCACAGTTTGCACTCTGTGACTGTCTAAGAGATGGTGTCCACTAGGGAAGGACCAGTAGGCACAGTCCACAGTCTGTGACCGTCCAAGAGATGGTGTCTATTAGGGAAGGATCAGTAGGCACAGTCCGCACTCTGTGACCATCTAAGAGATGGTGTCTACTAGGGAAGGATGAGTAGGCACAGTCCACACTCTGTGACCGTCCAAGAGATGGTGTCTACCAGGGAAGGATCAGTAGGCACAGTCCGCACTCTGTGACCGTCCAAGGGTTGGTGTCTACTAGGGAAGGATCAGTCAGCACAGTCCGCACTCTGTGACTGTCTAAGAGATGGTGTCCACTAGGGAAGGATCAGTAGGCACAGTCCACACTCTGTGACTATCTAAGAGATGGTGTCTACTAGGGAAGGATCAGTAGGCACAGTCCACACTCTGTGACTGTCCAAGAGATGGTGTCCACTAGGGAAGGATCACTCGGCAAAGTCCGCACTGTGTGACTGTCTAAGAGTTGGTGTCTACTAGGGAAGGATCAGTAGGCACAGTCCACACTCTGTGACCGTCTAAGAGATGGTGTCTACTATGGAAGGATCAGTAGGCACAGTCCACACTCTGTGACTGTCCAAGAGATGGTGTTTACTAGGGAAGGATCAGTAGGCGCAGTCCACACTCTGTGACTGTCCAAGAGATGGTGTCTACCAGGGAAGGACCAGTAGGCACAGTCCACACTCTGTGACTGTCCAAGAGATGGTGTCCACTAGGGAAGGATCACTCGGCACAGTCTGCACTCTGTGACTGTCTAAGAGTTGGTGTCTACTAGGGAAGGATCAGTAAGCACAGTCCACACTCTGTGACTGTCCAAGAGATGGTGTCTATTAGGGAAGGATCAGTAGGCACAGTCCACACTCTGTGACCGTCCAGGAGATGGTGTCTACCAGGGAAGGACCAGTAGGCACAGTCCACACTCTGTGACTGTCTAAGAGATGTCATCTACTAGGGAGGGATCAGTAGGCACAGTCCACACTCTGTGACCGTCTAAGAGATGGTGTCTACTAGGGAAGGACCAGTAGGCACAGTCTGCACTCTGTGACCATCCAAGAGATGGCGTCTACTAGGGAAAGGATCAGTAGGCACAGTCCACACTCTGTGACTATCTAAGAGATGGTGTCTACTAGGGAAGGATCAGTAGGCAAATTCCACACTCTGTGACCATCTAAGAGATGGTATCTACTAGGGAAGGAATGTTTGTGTCTCCCCAGAATTCCTGTGTTGGAACCTGAAGGTGCATATGTTCATATGCAGTGGTGTGTGGTGGTGAGCCTTTCAGCAGGTGTTTATATCATAATGACATGGCCCTTGTGAATGGGATTAGTGCCCTTCTAATAGAGGCTCCATTGAGCTGCCTTGGCCTTTCTGCCACATGAGGACGTGGCAGGAAGCCAACATCTCTAAACCAGAGAACGAGCCCCACCAGGCAATGAACCTGCCAGTGGCTTGAGCTTGGGCTTTGCATCCTCCAGAGCTGTTTATGAGACACCCCATTTGGCACAGCAGCCCCAGTGGACTGAGGCAACTTTGTTCTGCCACTGACCAACAGTGGCCGACTCAGAGGAGCGTGGTAAGGTAGGGCAGCAGGGAGTGGGCTGGAACAAGTCTAGGATTCAGATGGACATTCAGGGCACAAGGCCACTGAGGCCAGCTTGGGAAAACAAACAAGCACCAGGGAGGTACAGTCCAGGGCATCCCCAGGTGGGCAGGGGAGCTGTGAATGCCGCTGCCAGCAACAGCAGTTTGTGTTTACATAGAGCCGTTCTTTCATAGGCATTATTTACTTTGCTGTCACAGCAACACTGTGAGCCAGTTAGGACAGGTATTTAATATTTCTGTTTTTCATCCCTCTCTTCTGAGGTGCCTTCTGGAACATCTGGTGAGCACAGGCTGAGAAACTGAGGCCTTGAACAGAGAAGAGAGACTGGGCTTGGAAGCTGTCTGCAAATGTGGTTGTCATAGTTTATGCACGGCTGGAATTAATAGTTGGGAATGGCTGATGGGCACAGCAATAAACGTGTTTCTGCTGATTTACAAGCCCAGTAGAAAATATGGGCTGAATCTTATAAGCACATCAGTTGTGGCTTCACTGATGTTTTCTTGGGAGCAGATGTGAGGTCTGGACCTGGGGTGCCCTTTGGCTCTGACTGCAGGAGGCACTCTTGGGGCACCCCTGCAGCTGTAACCACCTGTAGGTGCTACCAGGGACCCAGGCAGGAGCAGTTACCCACCCACTCTTCACGCCTGCTCGGGAGGCCCCAAGTAATGGCCACTTGCTGGGAATGTTACAGTGTTAGTCTCTGACTCTGCATTTTAAATCTGGGCAGAAATGCTTGCTTTGTATCTGCTGTTGTGTTTAATGAGTTGTAAAATCAGCAGCTCCACAGGTCGCTACCCTGCCAGCCTGAGAAGACAATTCCTCTCTCTGAGTGCGCTGCCCGGCCCTATTACCTTCCCTGGACCAAGTATTTATATTTTGCCTGCTGTGTTATTTCTGAAGCATGATAAAGAGTCACCCAGCAAAGCGCTGGCCATCCTCTCGGGCGACCTCCATCACGCTTCCCCTGAGTGTGGCTCTCGGGAGCTAACTCACACCTGCATATCCAGGAGGGCACCAAGTGTTGATGGTGACCCAGGGGGTGCCAGGACAGGGTTTATCTCCCCCCTTTTAAAGGTGAGCGCACTGAGGCTCAGGAAAGATTATGTGGCTGGCTGGACAATGGCAGAGCCAGGACGTGAGGCCAGGTCCTGATGGAGGAGGGTGGAGTGAGGGGCTGGTGCTCAGAGCTGTGCGGGTCCTGGCCTGCGTCCTGACAGATCTGGGCTTGTGTCTGTCCTAGCCCTGCCATCTGCATCACAGCTGGCTGCACTGTTAGCTTCCCTGAGCTTCATTTCTTGCTCTCCGTGAAGTGGGGCTGACAATGCACACTGCAGATATGTTATGTGGTTCAGTCCATATCAAAGAGGGCACCGAGGAGGGACGGGCAAGGCGGTCCGACAGACGCAGCTGCAGGTCTCTCCTTCAAACTCTTTCTAATACCCCAAACATCTAAAAGTTGAGTGAACAGGTCACGTTTAGTGCTACATTATTAAATCCATCTTTTAAATTGGATATTTTAATTTGGATAATTGTTATTCCATGGGGATAACAATTTTTATAGACAAAGTGTTGGTTTTGCATTTATTCGGGATTTTGTTCAAATTCTGAAAGAACTCAGGTATGTTCAGGACCCAAAGCAGGGTGTGTGTACCAGCACATGTACGTGAAGCTGTCGCCTGTGGTTGTGCTCAGTGTGACCCCCATTTGGGGCAATGCTGCACTGGGCGCCTGGCCCGCCATGTTGCCCTCTGCGTCCTCTTGGTCCCCCTGTGTTCCCAGCTGTTTGCACCCAAGTTCCTGTGGGTAGTCCCTAAGGCTGGTGGGCAGAGTACAGATCCATGTACATCAGTGGACATGCTCTGGGGCAGGCCCCGTGTGAATCCCCCTGCTCTGCCCTCCTCCATCTCACAGCACAGTCGTTGGGGCAGCCAGCTCCAGGTGGGTAAGAGGTTAGGGAAAGGAACAGAGGAAAAGATGGGAAGGAGGGCAAGAGAGGGAGAGATAAGCCAGGGCCCCCTGGGCCTAGGACAGCCACGAGACCCAGTGTGTGTGTGTGAGTGACTGTAGGGAAGTGAAGATCCCGGACAAGTTCTTAGGGAAGGCAATTGCTCTGAGGAGCCTTTCTTATTTGGAGTTGTCAGTTCTGGGAAGTGTGAAAAGAAAGTCTGTTGGGACTTACAGCTTACATCTGGCGTTCACAGTTTGTTTTTTTTCTGTTTTATGAAACAGAGTCTCACTCTGTCACCTGGGTAGAGTGTCGTGGCATCATCGTAGCTGAGAACGTGGGTGGGGACTAAGTGAGCATAGAGTGGACAGGAAGTAAGGAGGATGCCCGCACAGGGCAACCTCAATCTCCTGAGCTGAAGACATCTTCTTGCCTCAGCTTCCTGAGTCCCTGGGACTGCAGGTGCCTGCCACAATGCCTGTTTTCCTGTTTTTGGTAGGGATGGGATCTCATTCTTGCTCAGGCTGGTCTTGAACTCCTGAGGTCAAGGGATTCAGCTGCCTCAGCCTCCCAGTGCTGGGATTACAGGTGTGAGCCACTGTGCCCAGCCAGCCTACACTGTTATTAATAAACTCCAGTGCCCATGTCCCACCCACAAGGAAACCATTTCACTGCCTCAGGGTGGTGATGCCGGAATTTCAGGTTCTTGGTCTCGGTGATTTGAAGAATAAACCCGCGGACCACAGATCAGTGGTAAGACAGAATTTATTTACAGAAAAGAACACAAAAAACACTAAAGCTCCTGATAGAGAGAGAGA
>CAUYRH010115873.1:0-11229 GCA_963574655.1 Perodicticus potto | reverse complement strand
AAGGGTGAGATCACACTTGTGGTGCATATGTGAAGGGTCAGGAGAAAACTTCTAAATATGGATCAAAATTGTTTTCACATGGTAAATGAGAAAATATCATGAATGTTATATTAATCAGGTTGATAAAAATATCTCCGATTGTATGTGAAGCCTGCACACTGTATTCCATGACTGAATTATTGTACACAGCTATGACTCAATAAAAAAATAATTAAAAATAAATGAATAAATAAATAAATAAATAAATAAAAATGAATTTAAGTCAATGTGTTAACCATTCTAGGCATGGTCCCAATGTGAGAATTGTCTCAAATAATGAAATAAAAATATTCGTCATCATTAAACAAGCATCAGTGAGCAAGTGTTATGGTGGAAACTAAGGCTCTCTTAGCACATGGTATTGTTGAGCTGGAAAGAACCTTGGAAAGCACCCCATAGCCCATTCCAATGATTTAGGTTTAATTCATACGGGGGCCCTGCTTTATGTCAGGTAGCACACTGTTTTCTGAAATCTGCTATCTCATTTCATTCTCACGAAACCTTACGAAGGTAGGATGATTATCATTATTTCATGGATATGGTAACTGAAACCCAGAGAGTATTAATTTATGGGCTTAAGATCATATAACTAGTATATGGCAGAGCTGGTATTTAAAACCAGGTTTTCTGGCTCCCAAAGTAGAGGTCTGTCAGCTATGAGACTAATTGAGAAACATATTAAAAAGAACAGGAAATGTAGGACTTGCCACTGGTGTTCATAATGAAATTCTTGGAAAGAGGAAAAAAATAAAAGAAATTCCTGTATCATTGGCTTTTGCTACAGTAATGCTGTAACAAACAGTCCAAAACTCGGTGGATTAAAACAGTCATCAGATACCACGAATGAGCTGGAAGTTGGCTGATTCAAGCTGGGCTCAGCTGGGCTTAACTTCAAGCTTCGGTTTGGGTCCAGGTTTGCTATGTGTCTCTTACCTTCCCTGGACCAAGGGACCAGTGAGGGCATTCTCTGATCATGGCACAGCAGAAATGCAAGAATAAGATTACCCACATAAGGACATTTCACATCTCTTATGTGTCACTTTTGATAGCATTCTATTGACCGTAGGGGAAGAATAACCCCCATAGGTTCTTAGTTGGAACCAGACCCTTGTAACAAGAGACATTAACAGGAGAAGAACAAACAGAAGTTTATTAACATGTACATTTCATATGTACATGGAGACACCTAGGGAATGAGTAATTCTCAAAGAAGTGGCTTTGAATTCCAGCTTTCATAGTATCTTCTACAATGAACACTAAGTTTCTAGAGAAGTAACAAGACACAGGAAAAATATTTGGAAGAAGACAACTCGCAGATAAAGGCTAGTTAGTAAAGTTTATCATTGTAGATTCCTCTCTAGGTCAATAAGGGTTTAAAGCTGTCTTCAGTGGTTAATCTTTGCTCTCTTCTATAGAAGTCTGGGATGGAGGGTCAGGATAGCTTTTTGTCGTCATAAATCTATGTCTTGCTTTTAGGCTAATAGCGGGAGAACAGAGAGCTTTCCTATATCTGCTTTTTCTTAATTGCCTTTGGATCAACAGTCCTTCATATTTCGGGGTGGCATGTTCTGATCTCCCACACAAGCAAGGCAAATTGCAGGCTCAAATCCACACCCAAAGTTATAGGTGCTATTGGTAGGAGAAATACCATCTTGAGATCTGCAAAATTCTTGCCAATCATGGCATCTGGCTCAAAGCCCAGGATTCTTAGACTACACCAAGTCTGGGTTAGCTCCTCTGGATTTAAAGACCCAAGAACAGAAGAGGCAATGTGTGTGCTTTCTCTACAACCACACATCATGGTGGCAAGGGAAAGGCCTACTCCTCTTTGAAGATAGAAGAATGGCAGGCCCCATTGCTGCCACTAGTTCACAGCAATTCTTAAACTCTACTGGGCAATGAGCATCAAGGGCCCTTTCCCTGGGAGTAAGGAATGCTTCTGGATGAGGCCCCAGCTCTGCTCCCTCTGGATTGCCTTGTATCTCGCATCTTGGCTCCACCCTCTAGTAGGTCTTGTTTTTTTTGAGACAGAGTCTCACTATGTCACCCTTAGTAGAGTGCCATAGCATCACAGCTCACAGCAACCTCAAACTCTTGGGCTTAAGTGATACTCTTGCCTCAGCCTTCCAAGTAGCTGGAACTACAGGCACTTGCCACAATACCTGGCTATTATTTTTTGTTGTTGCTATAGTTACCATTGTTGTTTGACAGACCCTGGCCAGGTTCGAACCCACCAGCCCCAAAGTATGTAGCTAGTACCCTAGCTGCTGAGCTACAGGCACTGAGCCTGTGAGGTGTTTGTTATTTTTTTCCCCACCATCCTGTGGCTACTTCTGATGAAGACAAAGAACATCTTTTTAAAGGCTAAGCAGCTTCTTCAGATTGCTTTATCTCTCAAGAAACTTGGAGGATCAGAGGGCTGTTTATAAAACAACAGTTTCAGTCTTTTTATATGTCCACAAGTGTTTTTGCCCAGGTAGTGGTCATCTTGCCAGTGGTTTCCCTTTCCACCATTTCAGTTACCTGCGGTCAATCGCAGTCAAATATCAGATACACTGAGACCTTCTGAGAGTGGGAGACCACATTCACGTAATCTTTATTACAGTACCTAATTATAATTGTCCTATTTTATTATTAATTATTGTTATTAATCTTTTACTGTGCCTAATTTATAAATTAAACTTCATCACAAGTGTGTAGTATAGGAGAAAAACACAATGTGTACCGGGTTTGGTACTACGGCATCCCCTAGGAGTCTTAGAACGTACCCCTGCAGATAAGGGAGATGACTGCAGTTTCTCAAAAGTTGAGTGGGTTTTCTATATATTTGAGTCTAGTCAACACCATGTGCCAAAAACACACTCCTAATTCTTTCCAAGACATACCTCTCCCTCTAGAATCAATCAGAAGCACTGTGTCCTCACCAGATGTCTCTATAAATACGCCTTACTATTTCTGCAAGCTTTCTTGTTTGGCTGAAAAGATATGTGTATATACTAGGTGCCATGTTCTTTCTTTCATAGGACAAACAAAAATTTGTTACAACCATCCCTCTGAGGTGTGTTTTGTTTTGTTTTTTAAGAGAACTGGTCTTGCTATGTTGCCTGGCTGGACTCGAACCCCTAGGCTCTAGCAATTCTTCTGCTTCAACCTCCGAAGTAGCTGGGACCACAGGCATGTGCCACTGAACTTGGTTGATTTGAACTTTACTTTGAGGACATGTCTTTGGCAGCACCATGGATTTGATCTTTTCAGTCTCTGTCTTAGTAGCACATCTTTGATTTATATATTTATTTCCAACGAGATTTCTAGGTTTTCTAAATGTCCTCAAAACTCTTCTTGTAAAAATAGCCTGCTATTTTCTGAGTTCTTCTTGAAATTTATCAAATGGCAGCTAGTAGAAACAGTCGAGCTTTTTAATATTTCGTTTCATTTCTCCTCCCCTAAATGTACAGATTCATTAGGCACATTTTAGACCTTCCAGATTATTGCAGGCAACCGTTCCCAGTATTTGCCACACTGGTAACACAGGCATACCCATGTCATAACATGGGTTCTCAGTTTGGTAGTATCCTTTAATAGGTATGTGTGTGTATGCTTTTGTTTTATTTTGCTTTGGGCCATTTTTACCTCGCTGCCTATAATAGGATTTATACTAATTCCTGTCTGGTTCCCAAACAATGGCCGCGTAAACATACTTCAGGTTTTGGTTATGGAAGTATCTTGTTTTCAGTATCAATTTCTGTATTTATTGTTTATCTACCATAATGTTCCATAACAAACCATCTCAAAAGTCAGTGGCTTTTAAGAAGAATCATTGTAATGTTTGTGCATCTATGGGTTTCCTAGGGCTTGGGTGATCCAGGCTGGGCTCGGGTGGGCTCAACTCACAGCTACAGGTTGGGTCCAGGTCTGTTACGTGTGTCTCTCGTCCTCTTTAGACTAGCAGATTAGCTGGGTCATGTAGTTCTTATGGCAGTGCTAGAAATCCAGATGCATTTGATGCCCTACTTAAATCCTATTTCTTAATACTCCAATGATAAAAGCAAGATAGACCTAGTAGCTTTCCATGCCATAAAAAATGATCACAAATATAGTGAAACACAACTTTATTATCTCAGAGTTCCAATGTGTCAACAGAGCTGTGCTCCTTACTGAAGAATCTGGGAAAGTATCTTCTTCTAATTTAGATTGTTGGCCAAATTCAGTTTCTTGGGTTGCATGATGGAGGTCCCGTTTCCCCTCTGGCTAATAACACACTGCCCATGAAGTCCCTGGACGCCTGTCATGCATCCTGCTTACCTTAGTGACTACAGCAGGTGCAATCTATGGTGGCTGAGTTACTCATGGATATGGGGCAGTGGCTTCCCTATGTAAGTATCACTCTGCTCCCCATTTATATAGGTGCAGTAGTGGCACATGGCTCTTAGAATTTCGATCACATTCTCCACCTTTGGGAATGAAAAGTGCCTCCTGAAATCTGAAAGGCTTGTCTTATAGAGAGACAATTGTCAGAAACCCTAGGAGTCTTCCAGAGTTCAGTTTATTTCAGTCTAATAAACACTGAACACCTACTGTGTGTTCAAATGGTGGTAATAAAATAAAAACCACCATAGGTCTTTCATGTGGCCCAGTGATTACAATGGCAGCCATGCTGGGTCCCACTAGAGATGGGTGGGCTGAACAGGGCCTCTTTGCATTGATCTTATTCATTGTTTGACCTTCTCGAACATTTGCTTATGGAGTATTAAGCGTTTCTTTGTAACAGTTGATTAAAAGATTGCTATTACTGAAGAAAACAAAGATTTAAAAACAAAAGCAGTTAGTAGCTTTTATCCATCATCAAGGAATTAACCAATTGGCAGCAAGTGGGACAGCTCAATTTCTTTAGATATCTGAGGCCTAAATAGCTTAATTGGGGAAGCATGTTAAAAGGAATGAGATGACATTCATTATGGATTAAGTTAATACATTTCAGACCCATCACATGGCTTAATTTAACAAATTCTGCATCTTACTGTTTGGCAGGAAATGGCATCTCATGAACATTATTACCAGTTGGTCTGACTTGAGTCCGTTGAAAAGGCTGACTCCATCTGAAAACTGTTACTCTTAATAATGCCATGCCTTGCTTTGGCAAATTTCTCTGTGTGCTTAGAAAGCTTAAGACCTCACTTGGTACTCTACCCCCAGCCTCTTCGGGGTCCTCCCCTCTCTGAGACACTCAAAGTGAGGAGGAAAGGAGTATTACATACACTTTGCAGTTCAACTCATCCAAAATGGAGAAGTGTCAAGTCCACTGTTGGGAAAACCAGATGCATCCAGCCATGATTAGCACAAGATTTTAAATAGAAATATTTGAATTATAATATGTACGTATTTCTATGTCATTAGATCAATTTCAGTATCTTTTCATGCAGGAAAATGAAGAGATTTGGTCAAAAATAGTATAAGTTACTATTTTTTATTATTGACCATCTACCATGAACCAGGGATCTGCATGCCTCATCTCATTTATTCCTCAAGACTATTGTATAAGATTGACAGAAATTGCCTCAATACAGTTAAGTTTAGTGGGTGGCTCCTGTGGAGTAGGTCACGGGCTCCATATATGGAAGGTTGTGGGTTCAAACCCTGCTCCAGCCAAAAAAAAAAACTGCAACAACAACAAAAAAAGAAATAAATAAGATACAGTTAAGTTTAGAGAGTCCCCAGGGGACAAACGAGATCTGTTCCACTGGTTTGTTCTTAAGTTGAATTTGCATGTAAGTTGGAGCAGATACATTTACCTATTACCTGTAATATCCTCTGTTCATAAATGCAAGTTGTGTATAAGTCAGATGTTTGTAACTCAGGGACTACCTGTAGTTTGGCCTTGGTCACACCTGATGGAGGCAGGATTACCACCACATCAGATTGATTCCAGCCCTTCAGATTTATACCGTAGGCTCCAGCATGTCACCTCTGGAGAATTGGGGTTTTATTCACATTGCTTGAAGCAATCCATTCCCCTCCCCAACTCAACCAAAATGTGTTGCTTTCAACTTGCATAGATAGTACATGACATGGTGGAGACATCTCAAATGTCACTTATCATTGAGAAGAGATTGTCCCAACCTTCCTTCTTCCCTCTTTGGGAAAATATGCATGAGGAATTATGCAAGGTTTCTCTAAGTCTCCTATTTGTCATAGAAGCCAACAGAGGCGGGCTGCAACTTCTTTCCCACAGGACTTTCTAAGTCAAGCTTGGGGCAGCCCTCACAAAAGTATAAAGAAGGCGATATGAGCCCATGTTTCAGCTTCTTCCACTCTTTCTTAATTACCCTTGTGTCAGCTCAACAGTGCTACATGAAAACAATGACAAAATCTCAGTGGGAGCCACAATAAGCATTTATTTCTTGTTTAGTTATGTGCAACTATCTTGGGTTGCTCTGCTTTGAGTGGTGGGTCTAGGTTTTAGCTGCTACTGACATGAATTAGGCTGGTCTATGATCTCTGCGCCCTAGTATGGATTGGAGGATTAGTTAGATTTTGCTGATCTCAGCTTGCCTTAGGCAGGGTTTAGGTCTGGTTTATTCTGAAGCTAGTGGAGGTATTTCTACTCATGGGGATGTATGTGCTAAATACAAGAGAAAGAAGGAAGTGAGTGCTCTTAAGTGTCAGCACAGACAAACTGTCACTTCTACCCATTATTTGTTGGCAAATCAAACCACATGGCCATGCCCATCTTTTATGGAGGTGAGAAGAGGAAATAAGTACATTCTGTAAACCAATCTAGTCTACAACATACTTTGCATAACAAAGGGTCTATTGAAATAATTTGCACTAAGGTAGAAATGGCTGATAAGGGTTGGTTTTTTATTCCCTTTAATACCATTTATACTGCAACAGGGGCAGTGAGCTTTCACGTAAAAGAATAGAGTGCTAACTGGGTAATTGGGGATGTTAAGGAAGCTAGGGAGTAGAATTTAGGGAAGAGAATATATTAATTAGAAGTCATTAAAAGAATATCCCTCTAAGAGTGGCTTAAACTAGACGTTGGAAAACTAAGGTCCACAGCCCTCCAATAAAGTGAAATGTTATTGAAATGGACAGAGCCACACCCATTCATTTAGGAACTGTTTATGGCTGCTTTTGCACTAAAATGGTGGAGTTAAACAATTGCCACCAGGACCCCATAGTGAATAGACCTGAAACATTTACTATGAGAGCTGTTGAGAAAATGCTTACTAGTGTGTAGTTTAAAATAGGGACTCCAGAGGTGTGCCCAAGAGGTGGGCCTGCCTCTTGGTTTTGAAACTTCACAACATCATCAAGGATCAGGCTCTTTCCAACATTGTACTTTCTCATTTTCTCATTCTTTAAGATGTTGGTTTCTCATCCTCATACGAGCAGTGTCATGGTTGGCATAGCTCCAGATATCACATTTTGTGTTTAAGAAAATGAAAGAGGTGGTGCCAAAGAATTCTTCTTGTATCCCTATCCTTTTAACAAGAAAGCAAAAGTTTTCCTACATGTCCCCCCAGGATACTTCTTCCCATACTTCATTAAATAGCGTCATAAGGCCATTAGTCATAGGGAAACTAGAAAAGTGATTATTTCACAAGAAAAAAGGAATTTCAGTGGCTAGCCTAAGCCAAACATGATCCTATGTCTTGGGTTGAACACATCACTAACCTAAAAAAGAAATTATTCCCTTTATTATGCCCTTTGTTCCATGGGCAACAAAGAAGGGCAAAATAGGGTCTGCCACGGGAATGCTGGGAATAACCTATGGAGTATGGTTTACTAGCAGTCAACTTCCCCACTTACTGGTAAGACCAAAATTAGTGTAGCCAGAGGCAAGCCCCCTCCATAACCCCTCTGAACACTAGCTGAATTGTGTGCATGGCATTAAATGCTTTGTTTGGTACAACAGGCACCTTGTCACCAAAAGTGGGCCACATGCCAATGTCATTCCTTTTATTTTCTTAGAATAGCTTTGGGTTGTGCACTTACCCATGAATGAGGGTAAGAGTCTGAGTGGGCCCAGAAGAGTGGATTGGGTCTAGTCCAGCTTCAAAACCATAGGCTTTGTCCAGACTTGGCCTGGAGTAAACCATTTCACCACTGCCACTGGTCCATAGAATACATCCCCTTAAAAATTTTCTAAGATATGCAACTTATTCATGGATAAGTCTCAACCCATACTTTCATCACCTAGCCAATGGCTAGCTTTTCTTCCTTACTTTAGCATTTATAGGACTTCAGTGTGTTCCAGACAGTGCTCTTGGACTTGAGAGTAGGAAGATGCCCAAATCACAGATGAAGCCCTATTGAGTGACCACCATCTGGTGGGTGAGGCAAATACATGAAAGAGCAATAACAATTTTTTTGAAAGCTAACATTTATTGATTACTGGGTGCCAGCCAGATAATATTCTATGTGCTTTGGGTATTTTTTCTCTTGTATTAACTCATTGAATTGCCAGAACAAAGTATGAGGTAGGTACTGTGATACTATATCCTTTTCTTTTCCTTTTTTTTTTTTTTTAAACAGGTGAGAAACTGAAGCAGAGACAGATAAAGTCATTTGTGTTTCTGAGGGAAGAGCACAAACCAAGCACAGAAATAGGAAAAAGCAGACATGGAGGCTCAGGGTGGCAGGAGTTGAGAATACCTGAGCTACTTTTACTTGGCAAAAGAACTCGTTTGAGATGCACTTCTTTTCCTTTACCCTTCCATTTATTAGAGGAAAATCTCAAATCCTGGAGGAAGCGGGGAAGCAAAACTATATAGATAACAGTTAAGCAGAACAAATAACCCATAAATTAAAAATTAAAAATATGTGGGAAATATTTTTTACTTCTATGGAAAAGTGCCCCAATGCAGCCTATCTTGTTATGGTTAGATGGGTTGTAGCCAAGGATGGGTCTTTGCCAACCATTTAGGTCCAATCGAATGCAAATTTATCTGTGATGGAGCAAAACAGAATAAATAAAATAACCAAACCCATTAGAGGGTACTTTTAAGAGATTGAATCATTAAAGAACAGTGCTGAGTTGACTAAAAAGTAGAGGAAAATCATCCAAAATTAGTTTCCACTTAGGTAGATGGAGACTAGATAAATAATTTAGCTTACTTTGAGGTGACTTCATTCATTCATTGAACAAATATGTATATTTTAAAAAATCACTGAGCCCTTATTTTGGTTCAGGCTCCCAGGCTCTGGGCACGCAATGGCAAATGAGGCAGACCAAGGGCTGCGCTCATGGAACTTCTCTCTAGTAGAGGGGACAGATGGAGGAGGGGAGTGTTCACTGGGGCACCCTCTTGTAGGTGACCTGGATTCCACATGCCAGCTTGTAAAGCCACATCTCTCAGGGAGACAAATCCCTTTAGCAGCTGGATGAGAGAATATTTGCATGAGGACATTCCATGTGCTCTCAGAATGTGCGGGGGGTCCTGGTGGGGGTGGTCCCTGAGCACTAAAAAGCACCATGCTAATTCTCTATTTCTCTCTCGGTGGCACGCATGGGATATGGACTACTAGAAACAGGATCACAAAGCTATTTAGGCAGCTTGGCAGTCAGCAGCACAGTCCTGGAGTGTGGGGGACCCAAAGAACCTCAACATAAAATTCTTATTTAAATTGTAGGCCTACGAAGAGATGGACACAGAAGTTAGGCAGAAGGAGAACAATTTAATAGTGCTGTCTCTGAAAAGGCATTTTGGAGATTACAATGTACTCAGGTGTGTGGCCACAGCTGGGCTTCCTCACATTTTCCCATCCAAGCTGAACTCATCAGCTCAAGCTGTGCATTAGGCCCTGGCGCCACCAGCATGGGCAGTGCCTGCATGGTGAGTGTGGTGGACACAAGGAGGAACAAGGAGCCTGTGTATCCAAAGGACGGATCCTTCCACAGAAAAGAAGAAACCCAGAAAGAATGGAAATAGGAATGCCTGGTTCCTTCTCCCATCGTCAGCCTCTGACAGATTCCATATGTGACAGAAACTCCAAACAATTGTTTAATCAAACTGGTGGCATTTTTATCACTGGACAAATGGTCCTGCAGTGGACAATCTCAAGCTGGAGGACCCTGGGTCTTCCACCTTCCTGCCCCATCCCGTGTGGTTTGTGGTTCCCTTTTCACGGGCACAGAGGGCTACTCCCCCTCTGGTCATCACATCTAGTTCCAGGCAGGAAAAGGGGCAAGAATAAAAGCAATATCAAAAAAGGTACTTACTGGGTAAGCTGACCCCCTTTAATCAAGCTTCCTGAAACCCCATCTGGTGATGACCATTTACATCCCAAAGGCCAGAAGCAAAGCAGGTGGCTACTGAGCCCTGGCTGCAGGAAAGTCCCAAGAGGAGAGAATGTTTTATTGGGCATGTTGATGCCCCCAACACAATCAGGGCTCTCCTACGAAGGTGGAGACAACTAACTGCATCTGGACGCCTGGGGGAGAATTCCTGAGAGATACTGGGGTATGTGGACACTATTTTGCCAGAATTCTCTCTTTGAAGACTACACTTTCCCTCCAATGAGAAGGCTCAGACACATGGGACAAGCTGTCCCTGATAAGTGCTCCCCATCTGTGGCTTCCCTGCTCCATCCACAAATCCTTTTCCTTTCGCGTGGTCTCCCCTGACCTATCAACTCCTGCATCTCACCTCTTCTCCCATGATTGCCTTCCAGACAGCACCTCGACCCTGGAGCCTACCTGTCCCTCACTCCTCCCATTACACCCTCCTGTGTCCGTTGCCCATGTGAAGGCTTATAGGGAACCGGGTAATGAATCTGATCGGTTACACCCCAAGAAAGGGGTACTGGCTATGGTTAAATTTATGGAACGCCCCTTCCAGACAAAATATTTTAATGGGAGATGCCCTAAGCCAAGAAAATACGTAATACTGAGGTTTTAGACAATGAGTTAAGTCAACAGTAGGGAGAATTTTAAACATGGACCCCTCAAAACATTCCATTTAAATGACTCCTTCTGGGCTCTTGAGAGCATTTTGGATAGCTCGCACTTCGGAAGATAAGATCATAGAGTGACTTTCTCAGAAAGCTCACAAAGTAATGAGAAAGTCTCTTGAATGTTATCGCAATCAGGTTGATGAAAATATCTCTGATTGTATCTGAAGCCCGTACACTGTACCCCATGACTGAATTATTGTACACAGATATGATTCAATAAAAAAAAAAAAA
>CAUYRH010115870.1:0-48024 GCA_963574655.1 Perodicticus potto | reverse complement strand
GCCTTCCTGCTCTATGCTCTCCTTGGGCAAGTGCATCAATCACTTTTTCACATTTAAATAACTTCTCTGTAAAAAACCTCTATGAAATATCTTATTTTATAACAGTGAAATTGCTTTCTCTTTTGTCTTGTGATTTTTCTTTCCTTTCCAACCATATCACACAATTCCTACTCTTCTGCCCGCATATTCTTCGTTCCCCCACCAGCACCTGTGGCGTCACCCTGAGTGGGGGTCATTCAACAAACTCATTTTAGTTTTTTCTCCTCTTCTTTCCTTGTACCCTTTTTCTCAACAATGTTATGAATCTTTGATTTTTTACAAACTTATTAGTGAAGAGTAGATATTTCCAGCTTGTTCTCCTTTTCACTTGCCAAGAAGATATTCACCTTGGTTATTTTGCATGAAGAAAAACATATTCCAGATTGATTATAACATGATCTCTCACAAATAAAAGTTTCAACTGGGGTTCATTGATTTGATTTCACTAAGAAATGTAAGATGTAATAGAATCCACCCCGGTGGAAAGGAATCAGACAATTCCTGAAGTGCTATTAGGAGAATGGTGAGCTCTTCCTAGTGACCTTCGTCTCCGCCCGCATGGAGAGGTGATGCAATGGTGGTCGACAGTCAGGACCACTGGGTCAGCACTCACGGGGCTGGGGCAGCAGGCTGCTTCTCCTTTCCCTACAGAAATGCCTCTCCCAGCCCAGTGAAGAGGGTGTGGAGAGTCTTACTTTGTAGAAACTGGGGCTGTGTCTGGGAAGGGGAGGCTGACATCTCATTCCCTCTTGGTCGGCAATCTGAGTTGTCAATTCTCCTTTCTGATTATTGAAGCAAGGTTGAGCCCAGTGCTGGAGGGAAGGGGCCGCAGTAGTGATGCAGGCAGCTCTCCACCCTGTAATGGCGTAGGGGGAGTGGGTCTCCTCTGGTGGACAGTGGCTGACTTGAATTGTCTTTCCACCCAACAGGACAATTTGCAGAAGTCTGCGAGGGGGGCAGAGCTGAGGGGCACTAGAAGCATCCGAGTCAAGTCCCACCTCTCAGGTCAGCAAAATGTGCAATGGGCTTCCTGAAGGGGTCTCTAGGAAAAAAATCACACCCTCCTACACGACACTCAGCAGGAGGATTCTGGTCCTAATGATGGTATCAGACACCAATAGGGTTTACCAGAGAAGTGGGGGCCGAAGCAGCAACCTAGCTGCTTTGTGAAGGTGTTTTCTGATGGCCTCACAGATCAATGCACCTTAACTTCCCCCCAACCTGCTGCAAGTGAGCTTCTTATTTTTCTTTTTAAATTGTGAAATACGTGAAGGATAGTGCATAATTCGGGCTTGACCAGAGTTATATTCCCTCAACACTTTGAAGTTATCAAAGCATTATTTTTTTTTTCCTTTATGGTGTCTGACAAGAATTCCACTGCAATTCTCATCTCTGTGTCTCTTCAATGTTTCTGTTCCCTCTAGCTAACTTCGTGATTTCCTCTTTGTCTTTTGTTTCCAATAATTAGAGTAAAATGTGCCTAAATATTCTGTGCTTATTTTATTTTATAACCTGCTTAATGTTTCTGAACTGCATGAGTGTGTGTTTTGGTGTCTGTAAACTACTTGGGAAATTGTCAGTCATTCTCTAGAATATTTCTCGCTATTTTCTCTTCTTTTGAATTTTTAATTATTCTAACTATTTTCTCTTCTGGGTTTCCGGTCATCATTGGATTTCCAGTGATATCCAAACATCTGATATTTTAATAGATCGTGTTTGCTCCATTATTTTTATTTTTCAGGATTTTCCTCTTTGTGTTCATCGTGTGTTTTTTGTCAATATATTCTCAGAATGCTGATTTATTTCTCAGCCGTGTTATGGGCCCTTGAAGGTGTTCTGCGTGTCATTTACTATGTCCTTCATTTGTGGCATTTATTTAGTTTTTCCTTTTACAGTTTTCATCTTGAAAGTGTGCTGGAACTTTAAATGGTGGGTTCTTGGGTGGTCAGACAAATAATTGAAAGACAAACACAGACTACAACAGGACAGTATAACGCACTGCAGAAGCGACCATCACTGTGAAAAGAGAGCCGGAGAAAAGTCTGCTTGCCGCCCTCACAATAGTCCGTCCACAAACCTTCCAGGGAGGCCCTTTAAGCCACACCAGGGAGAACCTGGCCAGAGGCTCTTAGTTGACAGACCCCTTCCCAGCTGATGGGGCAACCAGGATGGAATAAAGAGTACATGCCACATTAGAATATTCAGAGTTTATTGAAAGACTTTAAAAAGCTCTACAAAAGTTAAGACAAGGCTTAACAGTAGAGGGGCGGCAGTAAGGCTCACCACTCCCTACTCAAATCTTTACTTCTTATACACCCAAAACTACCCTTTCTCTAGTGTGGCATTCTTTCTTAATTTGCGTAGTCCCAGCAACCCCTTCTCCACCCTCCTATAAGTCCTTCAAAGCCTGTGTTCTTGGAGAGCATCAGTCTCCAACTATGGTCCTGGCTGGCACTTGAGATAAGACCCTGGCGCAAGATCAGCACCTGTTGTGGATTCTAAAATCCATCTCAGAGCAGCAACCTTCACTCTGCAGGAGAGACGACTTCCTCCACCTTCTCACGACCCCTCTCTCAGCCAGCACCTTTGTCCTCTGGTTCCCTCTGCCCTTAGATAAGTTCATTCCGGTGTCAATCTTCTCTGGCCCTACACTTTGTTTTGTTGGTTGGTAACTGTTCACCTCTGGGCTGCTCCCTGCTTTTCAGAGAGTCCCTCTGAATAATAGATGGGGGTTGTTTTTTGCTTTTCAGAGACCCCCCTTTAATCTCTCTTCTAATATTATTCATCTGATCTTTCATGTTGTAAACCTTTTCTATTAGAGATGTCAACATATTAATAAGTTATTTTAAATTTTTAGTCAGATAATTACAGTATCTTTTGTCATATCTGAGTCTGGTTTTGTTTTTTAGTCTCTTGGGCATTTATTGCTCTTTTCATTCTTTTTTGGGGGGGCAGTTTTTATTGTTGTTGCTGTTAAAAGTTATCCATTTTATCCATTTTTCCAAGTTTATCCATTGTACTTCAACTCTGAGTAAGTACAGAGGATGCCAAAAAATGTATACACATTTTAAGAAAGGAAAAATGGTGTTAGGGTTGTAATTCTCAATACATACCTATAACAAAACCCACACTCAATATATACCCATGTCATGTTTGATTTCTGCAATTACAAGAGGTGCTCGAATGTGGTTTGTATTCATCTTTTGACATGGATATATATTGAATATTACAATCTTAACACAGTCTTTCCTTTCTCTAAATGCGTATACATTTTTCTGGTGCCTCTGTAGTTTTGTGCAGCGAGTCAGTAGTTTAGTTTCATGCAGAGTCAGTAGTTTCTTTCTTTTTTTTTTTTTTGAGACAGAGCCTCAAGCTGTCACCCTGGGTAGAGTGCTGTGGCGTCCCAGCTCACAGCCACCCTCAATTCCTGGGCTCAAGCGAGTCTCCTGCCTCCGCCTCCCAAGTAGCTGGGACTACAGGTGCCTGCCACAACACCTGGCCATTTTTTGGTTACAGCCAACATTATTGTTTGGTGGGTCCAGGCTGGATTTGAACCCACCAGCTCAGGTGTACATGACTGGCGCCTTAGCCTGTTGAGCCACGGCGCTGAGCCGCGAGTGAGTAGTTTCAGGCAGTGAGTCAGTAGTTTAGTTTCATGCAGTGAGTTGTAGTTTAGTTTCATGCAGCGAGTGAGTAGTTTTATGCCCACTTTCCCTTTTGCATGTTCTCTTCTCTGAGGTTTGTGTTAACATAGTTAACATCCTTAACAAAGGATCAGGAAACTTTCTTTTTGTAAAGAGTCCAGTAGTAAATATTTCAGGCGTTTCAGGCGACAGGGTTTCTAGAGCTCTGCCTTTGTCAGTAGCCTCAGATAATATGTGAAAAAGTGGGTGGGGCAGTGTCCCAAAAAAGCTTTATTTGCTGAGGAGGTGGTGGGCTACATTCCTCTCCTGGGCCATGTTTTGTTGACATTTGATCTGCTGGGGGCAAAGTAAGCAACAAAGCTGTCCTGCAGCTGGGGGAGGGGGAAGGAAAAGGGGCCAGGAGTTGGGCTGGCCTCAAGGGTCCTTGTTGCTATGGTAACCGTCAGAGCACCACAGGAGTCAAACTCCCCTAGCAGTACCTGGACTTTGGTATGGAGGCTGGTTTGTTAGAGGTTTCTTACTGTCTGCCCCACTTCAGCTTTAAGGATTCCCTTTGCCCCAATCAGAAGAAGAGTCTGTCTTGTGTGCTCTGCCAAGCTGTGTTTCAATGTGACCATGGACTGATGCTTCTCACCTTGCTAGGGGTGGGTGGAGATCTCTGAGGTTCTGAGTGACCCTCCACGTTAGACAGTTTGCGTCGCTGGGCTTCATGCCTCTATGGGTCTCTTGCACCCTCTCCAGCTGGAGTTCTGGGTCTGAAATGTCATCTTGCCCCTCCTCCAGGGCTGGGGCCTTTATTCCCTTCCCTCCCCTTTGTTGCATGACACTGTCCTTGCCTGCCTTATCCCCCAGCGGATGAAGACTTTATTGTGCTGGGAAGATGGAGCGGAGGATCCAGGTTGATTTTCATGGCCTTTCCACAGCTGTTTTGTCAGGATTCCACAGTCTTCCCTTGAATGTCTGGTGGAGTGTGAGATGAAAGGTCTGCAGGAGGTGAAGCTGCTCTCCCCCATTATCTGCATCTTATCGGTACACGTTCCCACCAGCTTGGCCTTCACAGAGTTATCAACCATCTCTGCAGAATTCCCCTTATTGGGGCCCAGACGCATGGGACCCAGGTCAGCGGGGGCTGGGGTCTCCCTCTTCCTACAGATACGGGTCTCTCCCAGATTTGGGGTTCTTTAGTTGCACTGTGACCTCAGCTATTAGGACCCTGTGATTTGCCCAGTTTTGTCCTTGTCCTAACAGTGTGAGTGATACTGTTTTTGGCTCTTTACATCCCTGAGTAGAACCAGAACTCTCCGACATTCATATTTACAGCCTCCAATCCATCTAGAATTTTGTGGTTGTTATTGTGTGAGTTAGAGATCTAATTTTATTATCTTTTGTTTTATGGTTGACTGTTTTTTCTTACCCCTAGTTTTCCCCCCCTTTTTTTGTAAAAATTATTTGTTTTTAAAAATAGTTTCTATAATTTACAATCACCTCTTTAACAATTTCAAGCCTGCATACTCTAATATTTCTGAACTAAGTATCTTATAATTTTTATGGTTCTCTGCTGCCAGTAACGCTAGTTGTATTTTCTGCAGGATTTTCACTCAGCAGTTTTCCACCTGCGCTCTTTAATTTTGAGGTGATACTTGTTCTGCATGCGTCTGTCCCCCAGGCCTCAGCAGGTAAAATATTCCTCCACTTAATTTTGGCTTTCCATTTAATTCTTCCAGATGGCTCAGCCGTATCACTGGCCTAGGACCAATTTGTTTTTTTTAGTAATCTTTCTTATTAGATTTTCTTATACCTCACGTGTAGCAGAAATTTGACTCTTAACTCAGGCAAGATTCTGGTCTGGAGGTTTAGTTTTTCCTAGAAGATATGTTCTCAGAGGCAAAGCAGACCTGAGCTATCCCCTCCCTGGTGAGCAGAGCTGATCTATCAGTCTCTTCCCTGCTTTGTGGTTTCAGGCTGTCGACCCTCGTCAGGCATCACCCACCACACACCGCAGGGCAGTGCCCAGCCAGCTCAGGACTGCACCTGTGGCTGTCAGCCCTCAGGCCTCTGGACCTGTACTTCTTTCTTGGAAATGCAAACTCATTTGAAATACAGAAAGACACACATGTATTACTTAGATAAAACTTTCTTTAAAAAAAGAACATTTTAAAACATTTTGCCACAGATGGGGTGATTCTTGGGGCACTCGCTGGGAATGAGCTCTGTCCTGGGGGTGAGCCCCTCTGTCCTGGGGGTGAGCCCCTCTGTCCTAGGGGTGAGCCCCTCTGTCCTGGGGGTGAGCTCCTCTGTCCTGGGGGTGAGCCCCTCTGTCCTGGGGGTGAGCCCTGTCCTAGGGGTGAGCCCCTCTGTCCTGGGGGTGAGCCCTGTCCTAGGGGTGAGCTCCTCTGTCCTGGGGGTGAGCCCCTCTGTCCTGGGGGTGAGCCCCTCTGTCCTGGGGGTGAGCTCCTCTGTCCTGGGGGTGAACTCTGTCCTGGGGGTGAGCCCCTCTGTCCTGGGAGTGAGCTCCATCCTGGCTGCATTCTCCCCACCCTCCTCAGCTCCGTCTGTGTCCCTGTCATCTCACCTGGGCACGGCTGACACCTGAAAACTTGCTGGGCCCACGCACCAGCTATGTGCTGCAACTTCAGAACTTTGGTCCCCTCCTGCTTCTGCCTGGATATGTGTAAAACTTTATAACACTACTCTGAAGTGTTACATTTAGCTGACATTCAAGTGAGTCTTTGGCACTCTAGAACTAGCAGCTCTGTGCTATCTCAAAGTTCCATCAGATGATTCAGGCCCAGCAATTGCAGCTCTGGAATGCTGTGTTCCTAGATTACTTCAACTAACAGCTATGCCACTTGGCCACCAGACACCCGCTTTTGTGATGTTTCAAATGAAAATGACACATTTCAATCTGTTGAATAATCATCCCTCCCAGGCCTCCTAAAGATGAAACCTTAATTGCACACCTGACAGAGGAGAAGTTTCTCGGTGTCCTTTCTTTGAGTTTATCCACTCGGCTTCTTGGGATCTAAGAACCTTCCGCAGAAGGCGTCTGATGTGGGCACATTCGACATGCAACGTTCCTTTGTTCTCCCAGCCTCCTTCACAGCCGCTCCTCCTGACGTCCCGTCCACCAAGACCCTGCCCTGTTCTCACTCTGTAGGTGTGTCCTGCCCGACCTCCTGGGTTCCTGCCGCTCCCCTGTCTCCTGGGAGACAGACGCCTGCCAATAACTATATCTTCTGCCTGCGGAGGGCCCTAAGGCATCCCAGGAATGCTGCCCCATGCACTGTGAAGTCCACCTCTGCTAGGGCCCCCTTTTTAGAGGGCCAGGCAGCTGGGTGATGGGGACCGTGGATCACATTGGCCCATGTCTCTAAGTCTTGCTGAGACCTATTCATCTCCCTGCCCGCTCAGCTAACACCACTCGGGGTAAATGTACAAATTCTCCAGCGTACAGGAATGGCTCAGAAACAGGGCACAACGGTAGGGGTTTATAGAAGAGGTGCGCTGACTTTGGACCGAGGCTTTTTGGAGACAGCCTGCAGCTGTCTGCCTGTCCCATTTCTCCCGTGCACAAGAGCAGTGCTGTTAGGAAGACGCCATGGTGGGGTTCAGCCCGTCCCAGCATGTCCCCCAGGACTGAGTGGTGTGACAATCAGTGTCCGGGTGGCTGCTGGAAAGTGTCTCCTCTGAACATGTCTACTATGTGGCAATCGGTGCAGTGCGGGCTTCCCGTCCACCAGCTCTATAAATCACAAAGCCAGACAGAAAAAGCGGACAGATATATCTGGCAATGGAGGAAAGAAATAATTTTCTTATGTGAACCACGGTTTAAGACATAGAAGCTGAAAATGGCAGTGACTTAAAAATAAGCTGACACTTTTGCAAGACAGTATAAAAAAAATGTTTGAGTTTGCAAGTTGGTTAATAAGAACAAATCCCCATGAGTCAGAGTCCCTTCGTTCCTTCTTAGCTCTCTCTTCCAGGCACTCCGTATGACCAGGTGAACAACTCATGCACCCTTTGTACCAGAAAACAGGAGCCAACCATGGTTTAGGGGCTACACAAGGTCTTACCGTGAGTTACTGAGAAAGCAGGGTGAGAGCTCAGGTCACCCGTCTGGTCCAAGTTCCCAGGTCTTCTTGCAGTAACCCCTGCACACACTCCAAGTCCTGCCAACCTCAGACAGGGTGGGGTGCAGCTCAGCAAGTTATACGGAGGGGCTGCCAGTGGCTGCCACATAGCCCTGCCCATGACAGAGAGCCACCTTAGAAGTATATCTTTGCTTATTTCCAGAAACTTTCCTAAATCCTACTTTGGTGGGAAGAAAAGATTAGGAAGAGGGATTGCATTGAGTGTGTGCAAAGTGTATTAAATATAACGCTTCAGATTAGCTATAACATTTTACATACATCCAGGCAGAAGCGGGAGGGTAGCACCAGTTCTGAAGTTGTGGCATTTAGAGCCAGCAAATTCCCGGGTGTCGGCAGTACCCTTACAATAATGCCACCGCGGGCGCAAAGCTCCACCTCGTAAATAAAGGGGATTTTGGTATATTTTTTAAAATCATTTTTTAAGAATACTATACATACTTACAAATTTACTTTAAAGATCTTTATAATAACCAGACCACTTTCACATCAGTTTAAGCCTCAGTCTGGACAACCCAACTGACCATTAGACAACAGGGGATTTAGAGCCACAGATGTCTCCAGAAAATAAGGAAAACAAAAGGAAATAAAATCACCTGGACATTCTATAAGGATATTTTTGTTTATTGTCAAAACTCTATAGTGCCAGAAGAGCTGATTTTAAGAAAATCCCAGTCTGTAAAATGACAAAAAAATGGTAGCGCTGAGGCGGGATATTTGCATGAGGAATATATATACTTCAGGACATCACGCTGGGTTTGGTTTTAAAATGTCTGAGGTACAAAGGAAACTTACTTTCCCTTCATAAAAATTTATAACATCAATTATTTAAAAAATAGCCTAAGCAGATATTGTGAAAATACCTGGAAAAATATGGGAAAGGGTTAACAACTAAATATAATAAAGATTGTAAGTGAAAATTCATTCAGGCCCCTATAGGAGCAGAGGGGAGCAGACTTATAAAAAAACAATGGAAAAATAAAATATATAATTATAAAAAAAGTAATAATTAACAATTATAGAAAAAGTCAGTTCAAATTAACATTGAGGTAAAATCAGAGAGCATTTCACATAAATTAATACTAAAGATGCTCAGAGCCGGCAGAGATCTAGAAGGATGGACACATTTTGGTAGTGGGAAATGGGACTTTTTGCAAAATTACTTGGAAATATGTAGCAAGAACTTCTAAAATGCTTTATCTTTGAGCCAGTAATTTCAATTTTTGAATACTTAATAGGTAAAATAGTTGAGGAAATATCTCAGTACCTACAGAAAGGTGCATTAACAATGTTACAGACAAAGTTAATATTTCAAATAATGTACAAAGTTCACTAATACAACATACCGCATGATACAATGTGAAAATTCCAGTAACATTTGAAAATATTTCAAATATTTCTATCAGAAGTGAAGTTTTATTATGTTAAATGGTAAAAATTAAGATGCAAAATTTTATATGTACCTTTTTTGAAAAGTTCTCAGAAATTATTGGTTGGAAAAATACCAAAGTGTTAGCATTAATTGCTTCTAGATAATGAGATTTTATGTACTTCTAAGTTTATTCTTATATATTCCGAATATTCTACACTCTCCGAAGTAACCAGGCTTCACTTTAGCAATCATTAAACAAAACTCCCAAATTAGATGCTTGAGTGTTCCATACTAGTGGCTTTTATTTTAATTAAGGTTTTACAGCACCCCTGCACCCTCAGCACTCACCCTGGCATCCTTAGCATTCAACCCTGCCTCCTCAGCACTCACTCCTGCACACCCAGCACTCATACTTGCACATTCAGTACTCGCCCCTGCATCCTCAGCACTCACACCTGCACACTGAGCACTCACCCCTGCAACCTCAGCACTCACACCTGCACATCCAGCACTCACTCCTTCACTCTCAGCACTCACCCCTGCATCCTCAGGACTTCTGCACACTCAGCAGTCACACTTGCACCCTCAGCACTCGCCCCTGCACACTCAGCATTCACTCCTTCAATCTCAGCACTCACTCCTTCACTCTCAGCACTCGCCCCTTCATCCTCAGCACTCACTCCTTCACTCTCAGCAGTCACCCCTGCACACTCAGCACTCACTCCTTCACTTTCAGCACTCAACCCTGCACACTCAGCACTCACGCCTTCACTCTCAGCACTCACCCCTGCACACTCAGCACTCACTCCTTCACTCTTAGCATTCACCCCTGCACCCTCAGCACTCACACCTGCACCCTCACCACTCACTCCTTCACTCTCACCACTCACCCCTGCACCCTCAGCACTCACACCTGCACCCTCAGCACTCACACCTGCACTCTCAACACTCACTCCTTCACTCTCAACACTCACCCCAGCACACTCAGCACTCATACCTGCACCCTCAGCACTCGCCCCTGCACACTCAGCACTCACCCCTGCACCCTCAGCACTCTCCCAGCACACTCAGCACTCCCCCCTGCACCCTCAGCATTCTCCCAGCACACCTTGTATTGATGGCTTACAAACATGTGCAGTAACATTGGCGCTTTTCTTACTCACTTTCTACTGGTATTGGACACAGGGGCCTTGGTTTGCTGCTTCATGAGGAAGAGTGATGAGAGAAAGTGTCATTTTGTCACATCTTTATGGTGCTACTATATTTTCAATATCAAGACAGTTTTGTCAAAGGAAAACATGAAAATGGAAGCTTCCTTTTAAAACCTGCTTGTGAGTGTGGGAAACCACACTGAGTTCAGATGCTGGGAATCGGTGTCTGAGCACTGCCCTCCAGCAAGACGGGGTAATGAGACCTCCCTGATGCCGGAGCAAGAGGAGGCTTTGCGGTCACATTGACAGAGGAGCAGCTGCAGCAGGCTCCTGGCGTTCTGCCCTCTCCTTTTAGAAGGAGATCCATGATTTCCTCTCAGGGCAGCTTCCACACTCTTCTTTATTCCTCTGTGTTTGTTTTCAACACGTGTAGGTTTATGTGATTTCTCCATTTTCTCCTAATAGTTTCATTCTAAAAGGAGGGTGGTGCAAGAGCAAAGTCAGCATCTGAGCACTGATTGGCCATGACCTGCTGTGTGTTTAAGCAAAGAAGTACTCAGGACACCATGCATTTGGAAGTAGCTGACCACAAACACCCAACATGTTTAAAGAGAATAGTCCAAGGTGGAACATTCTCTTTAGAGAAATGATCTAGAAAACTGTTCTTTCAAGTACAGTCAAATCTCTATAAGTTGACCACCCCAGGGACTGTAACAAACCAGTTAACAGGTGAAGGTGGTCACCATAAGGAACTAGCCCACTGCACTGACCAGCCTATGAAAATTAGGTCACCTTAAGGAGGTGGTCAGTGTAGGGAGAGGGTCTACTGTGTATCTTAGTACATATATTTTGTTACAGAAGTGGTAATAGAGGAAGTGAGAAGTCAAACAAGATGATCGGGCAGCACCAAGTCTGACAATAAGGGGAGATACCACAAGTAGTTTTGGAAGAACAAATAGATACACTGTGTTAATGGGTTTGAAATGTCCGTATTCTGAAGATGTCACTATTCCCCCCGTTGACTACAGATCCAAAGCAATCTTAATAATAATTGTCAGAACACTTTTTTTATTTTCCTGGAAATTGATAAGCTATCTCTACAGTTTATATAGAAATTCCAAGGACCTAGAAAGTCAACGTAATCTTGAGAAAAAACAAATTTGTAAGATTTATAATTGCTGGCTTTAAGAGTTACTACAAAAACCTATAGCAATTGAGAAAGTATGGTGTTGGCATAAGGAGAGAAAGCCCTTTCTATTCTCTTTTCTGCCTCTTTGAATGACTAAGTTACTTTGGGGGCCTTGTCTTCAAGCTCTGAGATTTTTCTTCTCCTTGGTTTAGTCTATTGTTCAAGCTGTGTTTTGGAATCGCTAAATGATTCCTTCCTTTCTTCAAGTTCTATTATGACCTTTCTTATGTTATTTAGACCTTTAGTGACCTTTTCATTCATTTCCTGAAATTTTTTCTGGGGGGGGGAGGAGGCTTTTTTTGCTGGTTTTCAACTTAATCCTCAATTCCATTCACCTTATTTGATATCCATGTTCTGAATTCCACTTCTGTTATTTTTGATGAAATGCCATGGGGCAGCCCTACTGGCTCTGCAGCAGTTGGAGTCCACTGTTCTGCCCCACTGGGATCTTTTCAGGAGGTCAAACTGGATTTTGTTTGTTTGTTTGTTTTGTTTTGTTTTCACATTGACAAGTTCTTTTATTTGCAACCTCTTTTCTTAACTCAAGGCTAATAGGTTTACAGGGCTCCTGTTCTTTGCTGGGAGCTCGCCTGCTTAATTAGAAGAATGGGAGGTTCCTAGATGGTGTTCCTTCCTAATCTGAAATGCTGATGCAGCAAGGGAGAGGCGCTTGCACTAGAGGCCTTTGGCACCGCTGTTCTGATCCTCCCCGCTCACCTGCAATTGCCCCAGTTCTAGCCTGTGCTGGATGATCTTTGTGCCAGCTGTTCTCCAGGTCTTTGTAGGGAGTTTAGGTTGGGGCCTGGGTGAGACCCTCTCCACAGGAGCTGACCTTGTGGGGATTGCTCTGCCCAGGGTTTCCTAACAAGGTTGTCAGTGGCAGCTGGGTGGGGCTTTCAGGCGATGGTGGTGGGTTCCTAGGCTCTGGGTGTTTGCTTGAACCATATTCAGATGTAATAGTGGCTCAAGGCTGGGGGGTCCCTGCAGAGCACTGGACCTGTGCTGGCCTCACACCAGTGGGGGACACTCAGGGGTTGGGTCTTGAGGTGGAAGAGTGATGCTGGGATTGCGAGGTGGTGTCCCATGCCTAGCAGGAGCTGCGGGGCCACCGAGATCCTCAGAATCAGGACTAAGAGTCAGAAGTAAGGCTGCGAGAGCAGGGCCACACAGGCAGCCGGGGATCTTCTCCGGTGGCATGGAGACAGGGCCACAGATGTGACAGGCTGTTCCACCCTTAGGGATGGAGACGTGTGCAGCAGGCTGGGGGACTGTGGATGCCAAGTCATGAAGGAATGGGCGGTGGTGCCAGCAGCCCAGAACCATGGAATTCTTCTTGTCCCCCAGGTCCCACTGAAGTGGTTGCCCAGAGCTTCCTAGGCTGGGGACTAAATCGCACACCCTAGGCAACTCCTCTCCTCAGATTCTGCCACCCTGGAGAGCAGGGGCACTTGACTCTCAGTGTCAAGGTCGGGCTCAGAGGAAGTCTGCTGCTCAGTCCGCTCCCTTCCCTGCGTGGTGGGGTGATGTGAGCACCAGTGCTGCAACGCTGAGTCTGCTGCAGACCTAGCATGGTGCACCTGCGAGCTCAGGATAGCGCCCCCTGCTGATGCCTGGTACTAGCTGCCACCAGCTCTCACTGCACATGTTCCCCAGTGCCTTGGCTCTGCTCAGACTCCAGCAGCTCCCAGGTCAGTCTGGACAAAGGCTTGTGGTGATGGAGGGAGCCCCAAAGTAGCTTGGCCACTGTGCCTGCAGGGTGAACATGGCACCCCAGAACTCTACCTTCCTCCTGTTCCCTGAACATAGATACCTCCCCACAGATCCCCTGATCTTGTCAAATGTATCCACCAGTCACCTGCTCCTTCACTCCGAATGCCCCATGCCTGCTCTGATTCCACAGTGTACCTTCTGAGAAGAGCTAGCTGTAGGTAGGCACCTGCCTGCAGTTTACACTCCTTTCCTTGAGAATGCGAGCTTGCAAGCTGCTTCTAGCCCATCACCTTCTAAACCCCCACCAGCGTACAGTTATTCTAAGAGTACCTGAAGGTGGACTTCAATGAACTGAATTCCAAAAATCTGCTGAAAGAGAGAAATCTATAATACTGCTGGTAAGCTCATCAATAATATTCATTCATCCCTTTATTCAATGAACATTGATTGACTTCTAATCATATGTGACTCGAGGCCCTAGGAAGAAAGAAAGCAAAAAGTAAGGGACCCTACCTGCCCAGAAGGAACCCATGACTCGGTGGGGATGACAGCTGCATAAAATTATCATTATATTAAAGAAAACATCGGCAATATGTTTAAGTAATTTAGGGGAATGCACTAAATTACTAAGGGATACTAAGAGAGTTTCTTAGAGGGTGTGTCTCTGGAGCAGAGTCTGAAAGGATGAGTAAGAGTTACCCAGGCGACGGAGGGGAATTGCAGAGAGAGTAGGGGTAAGGGGACACCTAAAGCCCTCCCGAGTGGAATGTGTGGACAGCTGTCCGCCGTCTGATGCTGCAGGGTCATGCCCTTCCTGGAAGACAGAGGATTCGGAGGTCTGGCGACCAATGTCCAGATCAACAGGAAGATGTTTTAGGACCTTGAGTATTTTTTATCTTAGAAGCAAAATGAAATCACGGCAGGAAAGGTTTCATAGGTTCTACAACTCAGGTAAAATACTGGACTTTTTCCTAGACGGCTCTCCCAGTGCCGAGGACCAGGATTTAGGGGCATGATCCTGAGGGAAGAAGCCAGGTGTGAGGCTGAGGGACCAGAGCAGGCCGTGGTGGATGCACACCTCCGAGATGGGAAGATCTGCAGGGTCTGTGGCTGGAGGCACGTGGGAAAGCTAAGTGCCTTTCAGGGTTGCATGACCTGTAGAACTTTCATTGATTTCTGGTAATAAAAGGAATACTAACTCCTGGGACAGAATTTGGCACACAAAGAAAAAGTATAAAGAAGAAAATTGAAGACATTGATAGGATCGTTATCAGATGGCCACTAAGGATGTGGCAGTATTTATACCAAACCTACACCAGCACCAAGAGCCCTCCCAGGGCATTACAGGAACCCGCTTTACAAACCTGCACTGGCAGTTACTGTCTGCTAGTAATGGCCTTGTCACCCACCAGCCTACTAACCACCCAGCAGCTGGTGGGTAATCTCCTGAGTGCTTACAGGAGTGCCTGCTCCTTGGTCGGTGATCTCTCCCAGATAGAAGGATACACTAGAAATTAGTTTCCCTTTATTGAGGTACAAAATTCAGATTCCTTGGCTGCGTAACTTTACAAGCCTGAGAATTATTGCTGACTTTAATTACTCCTTTTATTACATTTGAGACAAAAGCAATCGTCAAAGTGACTTATTGTTCATAATTAGAAGCTATGATTAAAACTGCTGTAACATTATCCCAGGGCTCTCTCTTCAGCATGGAATTATATCTCTGAAGGTGTCAGTGGGAGGCTGGGAAGGGATGTGTTGGCCTCCTCACTGGAAACGGCGTCTCCATTTACAGAACTGCTCAGATATAATGGGGGGACTCCCCAAAGACCCAGCTCTGTTAATTAAATGAGATAAGACGTCTCACACCATCACTATTGGGAACTCTCCCCCAGAAGATCCAGAGGAAGCAAGCGTGAGAAGAACTAGCAGTCAGTTACATTTTAAAACTCAAAAATAGAAGGATCTTAAAAATATTTTGTGATTGTTTGAAATATTTGCTTATCTTTTATAAAAACGAGCAGGTAATAAGTGATGGCTCACAATGTGTTACGACATCTTGGATTTTTATTTCAAAAATGAGCAGAAACCCATTCTATAACATTTAAAAGGCTTTAATGGTTCCCCCCAAACAGTGCAGTGCAAAGGACTTCTCATAAAGGGCTCTGTTTCTCTGTCTCTCAAGCGGGATCGAAAGAATGGGTCTTTCTTCCAATTATATTTATGGAATTCTTTAGCACTTGGAAAAATGTGCCAAGATTTTTGACAAAGATATAAGACATAATCCCTGGTCTCATGTGAATAGAGAGAGGTTCAACATAAACAAATAACTCAGTAACAAAACTGTACTAGTTCTTCGTGGGGGCTAAAGACAGGAGGTAAAGAGAGGGGAGGAGAAAGATGTTTCCTAAAACAGGGACACTTCCTCTGGGAGCTGAAGCGATGGAAGTGGTAGGGGGCACCAGCTACGGCAAAGCAGTGAATTGCCGAAGACGCACAACAAACACCTTGTGCTAGGTAGTGCTAAGTGCTTAGGAGAAGACAGAAGGCGGGCAGGAGGTGTGACTATGAAGGGAGCGAGTTGAAGTTCTAAGAGGGCCAGGGAAGGCCTGGCGATGGGGTCGCCTCTGAGTAAAGGTCTGAGGGCAGGGGAGTGAGTAACCTGCCTGGAACTCTCTAGAGAAAAGCAGAAAGGGTGGGGGGAGCAGCTGCATACTGGGCAGCTGGGAGGGTGCTGGAGGGAGAGAGCAGGTGGGAGAGAGGAGCAGAGAACAAGTTCAGGGACAGGAGTTGGGGGAGGGGCCGCACGGAGGGCTCTGACCTTAGCTCTAGGTGACTTCGGGAACCACAGAAAGATTATGAGTGGAGGAGTAACCAGCACTGACTCTCACCAACACGAGACTGGCTGCCAGCAGACAGAGGCACAGAGGGCGGCGCAGGGTGCAGCCTGGAGGTCATCGCGGTCACCCAGGGCAAGCGCAGTGGGCCTGGGCAGGAAAGGCTGGCTGGGGAAGCATTCGGAAGGTGGAGTGAGTGGGCTTTTGAACAGACTTAGTATTTGGAGACATCATTAAGATTTTATCCAATTTCGTCACCATGGGAAATAATATTAAATTGGTGTTTTTAACTTTCAAAAGAGTATAAAAGGTCCACTTTTTTTTATTTTAGAAAGAAGAGTCTTAGAACATTGTGGTTTCTACTCCTTCAAAGTAACTGGGTCAACCACTGACAGATTCCTTAGCTTAACATAATGTGCACGGAAGTTCCTCCTGTCCACTGGGGGTTGCAGGCAGCTGGCCAGGGCCCAGCAGCAGAGAGAAGAAAAGGTGGCTCCGTTACCTGTGATGGGGAAGAGTGTGGGAGGAGTTGGAGGCCAGAACAGGAGGCCTCTGTGGTCAGATGATCATCAAATAAATAAGGAGAGGGGCCAAGCAGAGATTTGGATATACAGCCTTGAGTGAGGAAACAGTGTGGGCTGAACGTTAAACTGTAAACCGTGGGCACGTGGTTCAACGTCATACAACTAGACAAGATGACCCGGGCACTGAGCGGATGTAGAAAATCGATGAAGTCCCAGACCCGAGCCCCAGATACTCACCCATGTGGAAATCTGAAGGCATCATTAAGAAGCAAGTGAGAAGCCGTCCTCAAAGAAGTAAGAGAAAAAAAGGAAACGGCCTGCTGCAAACAAGGAGAGCGTATTTCAAGAGAGAGAAATGCGGGCAACTGAGTCAGCCGTAGCTAAGGCTGGACAGCTGGTCGTTGGAAGTAGAAGCCTGGAGTCTCCTGGGCAACAGGCGGGCCGACGAGAGCCCGTTTGGCTGATTGTAGTGAGTTCTAAAGAATTGGGAGAGCACTGGGACAACTGGAGGGAGCCAGGATGCCAGATAAGAAGTGATGCCCGGAGCACTGGCAGAAAGGGAAGGAGTTGGAGCAGGCGCTGTAGAGGGAAGGGGAGTCAGGAGGGTGTTTGTTTGTTTGTTTTGGCAGTTTTTGGCCAGGGTTGGATTTGAACCCACCACCTCCGACATATGGGGCCAGTGCCCTACTCTTTTGAACCACAGGTGCCGCCCAGAAGGGTGTTTTAAGATGGGGAAATAACAGCGTATTTGTGTGAGGTGGGCTGACTGAGGAGAGAGGTGAGTAAGAAGCAGAGGGGAGGATGGCGGCAGACATGTCCTCCTTGGGTGGGAAGCTGTGGACGCTGCAGCACAGGTTGTAGGGGGGTGGCCTTGGCTGGAAGTGAGGACAGTTCACCAGCAGCAGCGACGTGCCGGGAGACAGTGGACACAGTGCCAGGGGCCCGTGCTGCAGGGACTATATAGGACTTTCCCTCCTGCAGAAACAGCCAGGCAGGTGATGGTGTGAGAGTGAGGCGACAGGGAGAAGCTGCTGGAGTCTGGTGAAGGGGAAAGAGGAGTGAAATCCTCTCCTGGGGTTGTGGGAGAAGCTCCTGGAGCCATGTGGGGAATAGAGACATAGGGAGAGACAAGTCGGAAAACGTCGGGAGGTCACTAGGGGCGCCAGGGCTCTGTGGATGAGTGGTCACGGATTGAGAGGGAATAACCTGCTGGTTGTGTGGGGGGTTTTCCCAGCCGCTTGCAGCTGAGTCAGTACAAGCAAAGAATAGTTGGAGCCTTAGATCTTACCCGGGCTGCATTTCAGCTGAGCATGTGAAACAAAGAAGTGAATGGATCTGAAGTTGGGAGCAAATGACTGGCTGTAGAAGGAAACAGAGTTTTAAAGTGATAAGGAAAAAGACCAAAAAAACAAAAAACCAGTGGAGATGGACAGTGGAGTGGAGGGTTAGCATGGATCTCCCGACGGGAGGAAGCACTGCTGGCCCTGGGATGCTGGACGGAGCCGGGACGGGTCAGAAGGAAGTGGCCTGAAATTGCAGCAGTGATGGGTGGCTTTGCTCCTGCGGACCCCAGCCTTTTTTTTCGGCTTATTAGCAACTGAGAAACCACCTCTCCCCAGGGCCAGGCAGTTTAAATAAGAAAAGAGACTTTTGTCTCATCAAATTTTCAAATTCATAGAAATCTAGGAAAAACAAGTATAAAAGTTTAGCAAGATTACTTTTAACCTGAGTCCGCCACCAGAAGAAAACAATTGTATACATATTTATATTTTCTTAACTTCTGTTCTACAACTCTGCAGCCCCTGCAAATATTTCTTCACTGCAGTTTTGTCCATGACTAGAGATTTGCAAACTGCTGATGGAGAACAAAAGCTGCTCCCCAAGGCCGGCTGAGCAGGCCCTGGGCGGATCCACGGTCCTGGCACGAGCCCACCCTTTCTTCTCTCTGCTTCTTGGCACTGGCCGGGCTGACTGCAAACCCCCAGTGGACAGGATGAACTTCCATGCACATTATTTTAAACTAAGGAATCTGTCAGCCATTGGCATAGTTACTTTGAAGAATAAAGGAGAGGAAACCACAATGGTCTAAGACTCTTCTTTCTAATGTAAAAAAGCGGACCTTTTATACTCTTTTGAAAGTTAAAAACTCCAATTTAATATCATTACCCATGGTGACCAATTTGGATAAAAGGCTTAAGAGATTTAGTATTGTCATTCTACCAGAGATAAATTGAAACTCTGAAATCCAAATATCCCAAATAGACTTTTGCAAACAATCTTGTGACGTTATTATAGGCAGAACAGAATTTTTGTGGTTGTTAAATACAAAAAAGGATTATCTTCTTATGATTTTTTTCTGACTTTATCTTTTGAAAGTCTCCTGGCATGGCCTACTGCTAAGAATCTTATCTCCTCCCGTATTTGCATCCACAGACCTTTCCTGAACTATCCGGATTTTCTCTTGCCAAATTAATTTTGGGAGGATTAATTTTTTTTCAAGAATGAGAAGAGACTTCAGCACAGGTTAGAATGAAATCACCACAAACATAGCATTTTAAGCAACAGCAACAATAATCAGAATAATCAAAGTTAAAGACAGGACTTTGAAACTGGTGATATTCCACCTTTAAAAATGTAAGCTTTTTGACTCCAAAAAGTATTCATTTTTGAATGTGTCATATTATTAAGCTCAGAGTTTCTCTGAGTCTCCGAAGTAAACATTCTTCACTAGGAGATCTCTGCTCAGCTCCAGTCTTCATGGGACAAATAGAAAAGATTAAAGAAGCCATAAAAACCCAAGAGAAGGGATAAAAGGTTACCCATCTTTCCAGGAAGATTAATTCTCAGCATGATAAAAGGCTTGATGAAACATATTAAAATAATAAACCTAGTTTTTCTTTGTATCTAGGAGGGAAAAAAAGAGGAAAATGGAGACAAGAACACAGTGTGTGGAAGATTATTTAATTATAACAGATGACAAGAAAAAGGAAGGAGCTGTTTACCTAGTTCCACTTTCCATCTTTTCTACCAAGGAGCACAACAGACGTAAACCTGGTGAGAGACAGAGAAGTCCTGACGAGAGAGAAGTATGGGGCCGCCTTGCTTCTCTGTGAGCAGGGGCTGTGGACTATGGGTCAGAAAGGGCCATCTTTCAGGGACCTACAGAATCCTACAGAACCCGAGTGTGCTGGAGACGGGGAAATACGCCTCTTCCCCCTTTTTAACGGGCATAAAAGCAAATCCCTGTCAACTAGAGATTGAAAACTTAAAATTCTCCTGGAGTTTTCTTTCTAAGCATTTTTTTAAATTATAGAAACAATGTAGCTATTCCTCTATGCATAATTTTTATTTCTTCTTGTGATAGTTTCGAACACTACAAACCTAATACATCTAAATCATATTTGTAGAATAATAACAGTAGAATACTTATGTACATTCTTTTTCATTAAACATGAATATTTACCAAGATAGACCATATTCTTAAACATAAAACAGGTCTCAATAGATTTTTAAAAATCCTAGTCATACAAAGTATTTTCTTTGGTGATAACAAAAAATGAGTAATCAATGATAGCTGAATTACAAAAGGCCATACTAATCTACTTTCCCATGAACACCATCTCTTAATACCTTTATGACGGCAATTAAATATCACTATGAGTTTGGACGGGACAAAATTCAAACCATAGCAACAATCTTTAGTGTTTTTGGCACTTTGAGAAAATTTCTAAGGTCAGCAGAATTATACACCAAATATCTATCTATTGGATATGCTTTGTAATGTATTAAAAAAAATAAACTTCTGGGGCACATTCTGAAAGTTAGCCATTCTCAAATGAACTTCAAAATTCTAAGAAGCCAACAAAATATTGTTAATAAGTGTTTTGGTCATTAGGATTAACACATTAGTCATATTAATATATTGCAACAGCATAAAGTTATTAAAGAATTGCTTATCTTTTGATACAAATTGGATGCTATAAAATAATAATTACCTGTAAATATTTCAAATAAGCTCTAGTTATATTGTTTTGGAGATAACATTGTGTTTCTATTCTCTTGATAGCAAATAGTCCATTATGTCATTATTATTGAACCTCTTTAGAAAAAAATTTTTGTAAACAGAACATTCAGACAATAATATCAAAGCCAACCCTCCTATATATTGCAAAGTTCCATTTTCAGCAAATAGTACTTTTAAAACTTATCTGTCTATGAAAACTTTTTTCTTTTTTTTTTTGTAGAGACAGAGTCTCACTCTTATCGCCCTCCGTAGAGCGCTGTGGAGTCACAGCTCACAGCAACCTCCACCTCTTAGGCTTGAGTGATTCTCCTGCCTCAGCCTCCCAGGTAGCTGGGATTACAGGCGCCGGCCACAACACCCAGCTAATTTTTGATGCAGTTCAGCCGGGGCCGGGTTTGAACCCGCCACCCTCGGTATATGGGGCCGGCGCCCCACTCGCTGAGCCACAGTTTTCCCCCCTCACCTAATTAGTTCTTGCTTTTGTAAGCAGGGAATAATGCAGGAATTCCCCTGGTCAATTTAATAGCTGTGTCGTTTTCCTCTTAATCACATACAAAGATGGTAGGTAGTCCCATGATATAAACATATTGTTTATATTGATATAAACATTCTCTGAGCACTTAAAAGTTCCCTTTGTATCAGTAGTTTGAGTTATTGGGTGATTAGATGGACGTGTGTCTATACCACAGTGGAAATCCTCTGAGTTGTGTTCAGGTTGGGTGTCACTCATAGGAATATAATGCTTCTTGCAGTCATAGGATTTCAGAAGCAAATAGATATTAAATACAAGAAGGTCTGCAAATGTCATTTTATAGAGTAAAGTTTATGTGGTTTTCTTCCTCATTTCCATGTAATATACTTCTAAGGCAAGAAAGAGAGGCACAAAGGAAATAAAATGATGAAAATTATATATTTCACTGCATTTTAATAGCTTGGTACACATATTTTCAGTGTGTGCAAATAAAGACACACATCTGCTACTTCTGATGTCACATTCTATGCTATTTGTCACTGCTTTTTCCTTACCTTTCAATTTGTCAGTATTTTTCCATGCCAGTAAGTCTTTTCCTATAATAGTTCTAATGGATATCTTGAAATTCATCTTATGTACAAAGCACATTTTTTTTAACAAGTTCTGAAGTTGAAATATTACATTTTTGCCATGATGGAAACAAACATTTCTCTATTTAAGTGCCAAAGTTAAAATTATTAATCAAAGAAAGTTAATAGTATATATATATATTTTTGAGACAGAGCCTCAAGCTGTCATCATAAGTGCTGTGGCATCATAGCTCACAGCAACCTCCAATTCCTGAGCTCAAGTGAGTCTCCTGTCTCTGCCTCCCAAGTAGCTGGGACTACAGGTGCCGGCCATAACGCCCGGACATTTTTGGTTGCAGCCGTCATTGTTGTTTGGCGGGTCCGGGCTGGATTCGAACCCACCAGCTCAGGTGTACATGGATGGCACCTTAGCCAGTTGAGCCAACGACGCTGAGCCTAATAGTGTATTTTTAATAATTAAACATAAAACTAACATCACGTTTATCAAAATTTTTAATAATAATTGTGACAAAAAACAAAACAATACAAACCTAAATTTGGGATCTAAACCTGTGGTTCTCAAGAGGGACACCATTGATCTACAGGGGAAATTTGGCCATGCTTGAAGACATTTTTAGTTGTCACACCTGGAAAGTGCTACTGATTCTAGAGGTAGAGAGTAGGAAGCTGCCAAACCCCATGTGCCAGCCACACAGCCAACAATTATCTGGCTGGGCCCAGCGGCTCCCATCTGTAATCCCAGCACTCTGGGAGGCTGAGGCGAGAGGATCCCTTGAGCTCAGGGATCCAAACCAGCCTGAGCAAGAGCAGCCAGGCTCTACTAAAAATAGAAAAAGTAGCCAGCTGTTGTGGTGGGCACCTTGTAGTCTCAGCTACTCAGGAGGCTGAAGCAGGAGGATCACTTGAGCTCAGGAGACTGAGGTTGTAGTGAGCTATGATGATGCCACTGCATTCTACCCAGGGCAAAGGAGTGAGACTCTGTCTAGAAAAAAAAAAAGGCTGGTAAATTGTACCTTGTCTACAGCTGCAGAGGGTTTTCATGTCCTGTAATGGCATAAAACTTATAATGCATGCTGTTCTTGGGTGCTCAGAACTGGTGGAAATTAGGCCCCCACCCCATTTAATTTAAATTTACCCTGATTCTATACCAGTAGCAGTGGAGAATCGTTGATTGTGGTGGTGGGAAGGGGTGGATTTCTAAAAATAAAAATAAGCCTGTGGGGCAGCATCCTCACCCCTCCAATTGTGGGTGACAGAGAATCACTTCTTACAGGACCCTTCCTTGAGCAGATGCTGTGGGCTCAGGGCTCCCTGCTCAGCTCAACACTCAAAAGGAAAATGAGGTTAAAAAAAGTTGAAATTCCTTCAATGCTAGTGATGATTTAACCTCAACAATATTTTATTCCTATGGCTTTTGAACTTACTGGGTAAGTTAAGAATTCACCATCTGCAGAACACTTTACCACATTTGCTTAAAACAGACTTGTCCCCTGAAATAGAGGCATTTTGATCAAGACTTTTAAATGCTCTAAATTTTGTGAAAATATTCGTACCTTTTTTCTATACATCTTATTTTGTCCTCAGTATCTAGAATGTTTTCTCCATGGGCACAGATTGATTTTGTGTTCCATAACCACATACACCCAGCTAATACTGTTCTCACTTTGTCTTTTAAAGCTGTTAATAACTTGCTATTATCATTTCCCTTGCAATTTAATTCTCCACACAAAACCCAGAAGAATGATTTTGAAATGCAAATGATATGCTATCTCTTTGCTTGAAACACACAAATGTTTCACTCATCATTCTGGTGAAATATCAACCAAAGATATCCATGTGGCCGGAAGCCCTGAGTAGCGTGCTATCTGCACGTGTGTGCAGTCCTGTTCTTAAAGCTTTCCCTCCGGGCTGCCTCCACACACGTCCTCATCAGCTGCCCTTTTCCTTCCATCATACTGTCACACACTTTGTTGCAACTGATGTGCTTGATGTGTTTCCTGATGTGCCATCCTAACCAGGTTATGCTTTCTTTGTTAATGTGGTAACACACAGATGTTAAGATAACTCTCATACAACAGACTTCATGTCTGCAGGGCAGATATCAACGTTTACAATGCACACTTAGAATGATGGGAACTGCTTATACACGGTGGACTTAAAGTTCACGTACAATTTAAAGCTACAACTATTTTAAGTTGCACATGAACTTTAGGTCCACCCTGTATACTTTATAAAGTTAATGCATCTGACCAGGAACAGTTGGCCACATGGTTTATAGATAGAATAATTTCCTGGTGCTGTAAAATCTTAAGGTATCTACTAAGAATTTATCTGTATTCCAAGTATGCTGGAGTGGCTAATTCTGAGCTGGCATTTTGTTGCTTTTAAAAATACTTTTAAGAAAAGTGTAAGTAAGGAATTGGGTAGTAATAATTTAGGTGAACCATGAAATATAAATATCTTTAGAATTTTAGGTTCTTTTCCTACGTTCATTTAGAAAATCGGGAAATGATACACCTTGGAATCCATTAAAACATCACCTTATTAGGAATACTTAATAAGTTCCACTTTGGTATGATACCTGGGACTTCTACTCAAGATATATCTAAGTGGTGGCCATCAAAAACATTTATGAAGTTTAACCTCAAGTAGTAGCAGACTGGAAATGATTTTGAACTAATTCTGCACCAGAAAAGCAAAAGGGCAAGTTGAACAAAACAAAACAAAAGATCTGTCTGAAAGCATCAAAGAGCTACCAAGAACAGAGAAATTTCATGCCCAAGACCCAAGAAAGAACACCAGCCAAGGGAGGTAAGACTACCAAGAAATGGAAGCCTCAGATCTGATCTGAAGGTGCCACATGTGAGATTAAAGGTTAATTTTAAATATATCAGCTCTTGCAGGGACTTAAACCCACATTTTTATTCATATTAATATTACTAATCGAGGTAAAGTGCTCTAAAATTGCTGATGATGTAGCTGCCAGCTACAGATCTAAAGTGAATGCTTTGGAGAAATGTAGGATAATCTGAAGCTTAATTATTCCTACAATTAATTAAATAAATTCTAAAACCCTCAGTTTATAAATCAGATACTAAAAAACAACAATTTGCTGAAAATCAAAGGATGATTAATTAAATTCTGCAATTAATTGAATAAATTCTAAGACACTCAGTTTAAAAAATCAGATACTCAAAACAATAATTTGCTGAAAATCAAAGGACAAAGACATTTTTAAAAGACATCCAGTGAGTGTAGCTATACCCAGTTGTTAAAGTATCAATGATATACAAATACAAAGAATTTTAAAATCAAAATGGAGAATTAGAGAAGTAATTTGTAAATGCAAAAAGAACAAAATGAAAATTCTAGCTGAAAAATAGAATGATTAAAAAGAGCTCAACAGATAACTATAAAGATAGGAGCAGATTCAGTTGAGGTGATGTAAGAATCAAAGAACTTGAAGACAAAATAGAAAAAAAATTATGCAGACTGAAGAATGGAGAGGCAAAGAATGAAAAGTGGCAAGGTGTGTTGGGGGGGGAGGGGAAAGAAATAGAAAAAAGGGTAAAAAAAACAATTTAAAGTCTGACCTGATAAAATATTATCAAGCCATGGTTCAAGAATCAGTGAGAACCATATGCAGGACAAGTACAACAAAAACCACATGTAGATGCAAATATATCAGGTGAAAAATTTAAAAATTAAACAAGGATAAGACAGTGACCCCTGGAATGGCAGTGTGAAGAGTTTTATGGAAACAACCAATCACAACTTAGTTGAAATTGTTTATACACACACGTGTGTGTGTGTGTGTGTGTGTGTGTGTATGCCCCCTTTGAAATTGCCCTAAAGACATGTTGCAAATTAAGAAACACTTATTCAAGAGAATCCCCTAACTTTTACTAAGAAAAACAAGAGTCTGTGGCATTTTAACTGGAGACTCTCCTGTCCCCTTCTCTAGCTCAGCATGGGAGCAACTTAACTCACAGGTGTTCAGACAAGAAAACGGGCTCCTTTCCCCTCAACTCTCAGTCTTGGGCTGTGGTATGCCCCCAGAAAGGGCACCTCACCACCACTTCTCATCCCCTCCAGGTCTGTGTTGCAGAGGCTCTGTTGCAAGCAAAAGTGGCTAAGAGGTATGGCCCCTTCTTAGCCCTAGTTTAGAGGGCAGGGCATCATTCCAGGCATGCCATGTTTAGAATACTGGGTCCTGGTCTTCCACACTCTGACTTGCTCATAGGGGAATGTTTCCAGGCCTCTGTCAAGTGATCTGCTTGTAAAGCAGGAGTGTTACTCAAGGAGAAATAAGCCACTGCCCCTGCCCCAAACTTGGAGGCTTGAAGTGTCACAGAGGTTTTCTTCTCTCTCAGAAAGAGGCAGATGACAAGAACAGAGAGCTCTAAATCTCTACCTGAGGGAACAAACTTTGTCAGAAGAAAGGATGGGGAGCTCAAGCTAATGATGCTCTCAAACAACAGAGACGTACCTGGTAATCTGTAGATAAAACCAGTGGCTTCCTTGGAACAAAATCTAAACTATAGATCACCTAGAAGTTTAACAAAGAGAACCAAGTAAATAGACAAATAAGAAGATTCCTTCCAGGGTTGGAAGAAGCCCCAAAGACTATCCCAAATGATCACTACTGCAAAGAAGCCCAGATTTAATTGGATCAGACTGAGGAATGACCTTTCTTCCCAAGAAATATTATAAAATATTTTTCAGACTGAAAGCAGTCAACCTTTGAAATTTAACACCCACCCCCCAAAACCACACATCACACACAAAGATCTCTGGTAAAGGTAATAACATTATTACCTTTATTACCTATCGTTATTACCTTTATTACCTATGATAGGTAATGTTATTACCTATCATATTGTAAAAAACAATATGATTGCATATTTTTCTTCTTTCCTCTCTTAACTACTATAAAAGCAACTGTGTCAAGGAACACTTGTGTGATGGTATGATTTGCCTTATAACATAGAGAAATATAATGTAGTTTATAAAGGAAGTGGTTGGAACAAAAGTTATTTTGGAGTAAGAAAAGGTTATCAAATGGTGACTTGAAACCTAAAAGAAAAATGAAGAAAACTACCAAGGTAAATATGAAGGTTAATGGAAAAATTCTCTTGTGAGTTGACAGACTGGGGGCCGATCAAGGAGAAAGAGCTGACCACCAGGTGGCAGTAGAGCACAGCAGGCTTCACTGGAGGCTTTGTTGAGAGGTGGGGCACAAAGGGCAGTCCCTGGGGGCAGAGCCCTTCCAGAGACAAGAAGGGGACCTCGAAAAGAGAGGATTGGAGAGAGTCCTTACTTATCTAGATGATGGTGCTCAGCCACAGATGGGTGGCTAAGTGGCTGGGAGTGGGGTGTCCTGGGGTTAGAGAAATCCAAGGGATATTGAGTAGTGAATGTCCGAGTCTGCCATGAGGAAGTGCCAGGACATCATAGCACCAGTAGACAGAGGCCATCTCTGGCTCCTTTATTGAACAACTCTTTAAATATATCTTTTCTCTATTTTCTTCCTTCAGCTTCTTTAAAAGATGCAAAATTATGTAGTGGTAACTGCAAGAATGTGTCAGGTTGATAATAAATGTAGCTCTAACACAAAAATGAAAAGAGTCAATATGTCTATAGAACATTTCTATGTCCCCCTAAAATTAAGTTAGTATAAACCTGAAGAAAATCTGAGCAGTTAATATGCATATTATGAGCCCTACAGAAATCACTAAGAAAATAACAAAAAAGAAAAAAGAAAATATCATTAAAGGAATTAAATTATTGTCCCACAATATTCACTTAATTCCCAAAACAATAGTAAAGGAGGAATAGAGGAATAAGAAAAAGACTTGCTCTATAAAAACAAAAAGTAAAACAGCAGACATAAACCCAACAATATCTGTAATAACAGTAAATGTGAATGGATGAAGCAATCAAATCAAAAAGAGTAGATTGTAATGTTACACTGAATGAAAAAAATAAGACCAAATTAATGCTGTGTACAGAAGACTCACTTTAATTCAAATGTACAAATAGGTTGAAAGGAAAAAGGTGAAAAAAGATATGTTATGCAAATAGTAACAACAAAAAAGTTGTAGTGACTTTATAAATGCCAGACAAATGAATATTTAAAAAAATATTACCAGAGAACAGGAGGGACACTTTATAATGATAAAAGAACCAATTTATCAGAAAGATAAAACCATGGCAAACATAGATGCAAATAAGAATGCATGCAGCAAAAATTGATAGGACTGAAGGTAGAAATAGACAATTCAACAATCATGCTTAGAAACTTGAGCATGTCACTTTCAATGATGGATTAAAAAAAAATAGGGAGAAGATCAAGCATGAAATATGCCGAGAAGACTTGTACAAACACCACAAACCAAACAGACTTAACAAATATGTTAGGTCCCTGTGTCTCATGTCCCAGGGATGAAAAGGGGAATATAACTGCCTCTCTTGCAGAAATACTGTGATTGATGTTATGGGAAAAAATCAAACTAAAGTGAAAAAGTTTCTAAAAAGACACAAAGTACCAAAACTGACTCAAGAAATATTTAAAAAGGTAAACAGACTTGTAACAAGAAATTAAATTAGTAATTAAAAGACTTCCCTAGGCATAGTTGGCTTCCTTGGTGAATTCTAGTAGATCTTTAAAGCAGAATTAGTAGCAATTCTTCATGAACTATTTCAGGAAACAAGAAGAGTAGGGAACACTTCCCAACTCACTTTAGGAGACCAATATTAACATGATACCAAATTCAGACAACAACTTCATGAGAAGAAAACTATAGAACATTATCTCTTAATAATATAGATGTAGGAGGAAAAAGAACTGCATATCATGACCAAGTGGGATTTGTCTCAGGAATGCAAGGTTGGTTTAACATCAAAAATCAGTCAGTGTATGGGTTTGAAGTGGATTTAGTCAGACACTCCAACAGGAAAACTGATAGTTTGAACTCAAGGGTGAGAACACGGGACAGGATGGAGGTAAGCTGTGGGGAGTTTTAGATTTTACAGGATGGGACCATGTTGAAACTCATACAGGGCCTGTATGGAAAAAAAACCTGTCACTAATATCATACTTGATGTTGAAATACTGAATATTTCCTTTTTAAAACCAGATGATAAGAAAGGAAGTCTACTCTTGCTACCACCAGCCAACATTTTTCTTTATGTCCTGGCCATGTAAATTGCACAGTGAAATGAATAAAAGGCATCTAGATTGGAAATGAGAAGGTAACAGTATTTATATCTGCAGATGATGTAATCCAACTAAAAGTTCTCGGAACTAAGAAACAAGTTAAGCAAGGTTTCAAAATTTAAGATTAATATTAAAAAATCAGTTGTATTTTTGTATAGTAACTATCATAGTTAGTTTGGGCTGCTGTAACAAATTACCATAGATTGGGTGGATTATTTCTCAGCCTTCTGGAGGCTGGACATCCAGCCTCAGGGGTCAACATGTCAGGAGCTGGTGAGGGCTGTCTTTCAGGTTGCAAATGGCCAACTTGGTTATCCCTGTACCCTGTGTGTGGCAACAAACTTTAAGACAACAGCCCTCTCTGAAATGAGATGAACATTTCAGAATTACAAATTTTAAACAAAGCAAGAATACATAGTAATTTCATACACTTATATCTTGAAAACATATGAAGTGAAATTTATCAGAACTAAAAGGATGGATAAAGTTACCTGATAGAATAAAGTTGCCTGTGCCAGCTTTTAATCCATCTTATACAAGAAGAAAAAAATTAAAATAATAAAAATATATAAATATATATTTATATTAAATAATATATTAATAATTAATAATAATTAATTAATATATTAAAATAATAAAAAATAAAGTAAATTTTCAACAAAAATGATTTAAAATTGACAATGTATACAGAAATGTATCCAGCAACTTCAGAATAGTATTTTCATGTGCAGATGAACCAGCCATCAAAATTGTACATATGCTGAGCCGTAAAGGAAGTATTAATACATTGTTAAAAATTCAATAATTCAAATGTGTTCAGACTCAAGTGGAATGAGCTAGAATCATGTTCTTTGACCAGAGTTAACTTAGACATAACAAAAAAAGGCAACTAGGGTATTTTGATAGTTGGAAATTAAAATTAAGTAATTATATGTCTAAATATCTAATGTACTCATCAAAAATCACAATAGAAGGATAAAGAAATGTTTTAAACTGAAAGTAAGCCACTGTGTGCCAAACTGTGACTTGAAATCAGTGACACACTTAAGAAAGAGTTTGAGAGATTATGAAGCAAGAAATGCTTTGCTTTAGAGGAAGGACCACAAATTAAATCTAAACATGGTAGAAGGGGAACAAATGGTGATAAAGCAGAACAGTAGCACAGAGAACAAAGGAGGTGACCATAAAAATATTTAAAAGCAATTTCTTTAAAAAATGCAATCAGATGGACACAGGGATAACCAAGACAAGGACGAGACACAAATGAACAATTGTTGGACGGAGCAAAAGGCCATGGCTGTGCTTGGAGTGCAGCATAGCAACTCGGTGAGTTAATAACATCAACCAGTACGTTTGAAAGCGGAGATAATAGAATGGTAAAATAGAGATAATTATAGAGTAAAGAATAATTTTCTAGAAATCTAAAAAGTAAAAATGTAGATTCAGAAGAATGAGATTACCTAGATAATCATTATTATTTTTTGGAATACAGAGTAAAACATTTAAAACCTTTTATCTGAACCTTATCTCTTGCCTCAAAATGCTATCAGGACCAGAGGTTTATGGCTGGGTTTTAGCAAATCTTTACTGCCCAAGTCCTGCCTGACACTAACTGTTCCACAAAGTAGAGTAACAGCTCATTTTATGAGGCTAACATAACCGTGATAACAGTTCTGAATAAGTAAGAATTGGTTAAGAAAAGAAAATTATATACTATGTGTACCCAGAAGTAGATATAAACATTCTAAATATAGATGAGGAATCTGGAACCAGCAGTATATAAAAAACATCTTCAAGAGCAACTGGGATTTGTCTCAGGAAAACAAGGATGTGTCAGGGTAGGAAATCTACAGTTTTAATTCACCACATTAGTGAGCTAAGGAACATCAACAAAATGAACGCGTCAATTGTAAATATTGGAATAAAATTCAAAATTCACTGTTGACTTTTAAAAGAAATTAAAACCCAGCACAGCAGAAGTAAAAATTACTAACTAAAACGCATGAAAAAAATCCTTCTTAATTAAGAGAGCTCCTTTAAAATAAAGAGCGTCACAAGGTATTTCCAAGTTAAGGAAAGAATATGATGGAAGGGACAGAAAAAGAAGAAACCGATGTGTCATAATTGTAGGTCATAGAACAGAACAGAGAAATACCAGAAAAAATAGTGTTTAGTGAACACTTATATCTTTATTTTTAGCCAGATAAAGATATAAGATGAACATATATAAACATTGACAGCAGCAGAAATGATTACTATTCATTAAAAGATAAAATAGAAAAAATATTTGGAATAGCAACCGAAATAGATTAGTTAACAAATGCAACAAAATGCACGTAAACACTTTGTGGAGGATAATACAGAATTTTGCCAAAGGGTAGAAGAACTGAGTACGGGATGAGAATTGTGATCTTACTGAGCAGGAAAGTTCCACAGTGAGGGCAGGAACTCCAAAAGTAAAATCACGAAATTCTTACGGAAGAATAAACATTCAAGTATAAAAAGGGATAATTTGAAAAACGTAAATAAAAGGATGAAGTTGACCTAAACAAATGTTGAGACCCTGCAAAGTTATATTAATTCAGTAAAGTCTTGATAAAGTAGAGAAAAGACTATGAAGCACATTGCTTCACCCATCTGTCCGTCTGCTCGTTTTCACTGTAGCTTTTGTACATCATGCAAAGAAACAGGTGTTGTTTCCTTGATGTTAATGATTGGTGCTCTCTAATGATGAGATTTATTCATATTTAGTTTTGCTATTTTATTATTTTTCATCATTGCTTAAATTCTTTATAATGTAAATGAAAGAAAAACAACTAAACTTATTTTCTCCACGTCAATGAGGAGGATTTTTCTCAAAGAAATATTATCATTATTATTATTATTTTGAGACAGAGCCTCAAGCTGTCACCCTGGAGAGAGTGCCGTGGAATAATAGCTCACAGCAACCTCCAATTCCTGGGCTCAAGCGAGTTTCCTGCCTCTGCCTCCCAAGTAGCTGGGAGTACAGGCGCCCGCCACAACGCCTGGCCATTTTTTGGTTGCAGCCGTCGTTGTTGTTTGGCAGGCCCAGGCTGGATTCGAGCCCGCCAGCTCAGGTGTAGGTGGCTGGCGCCTTAGCCGCTTGAGCCACAGGCACTGAGCCTCAAAGAAATATTATTAATAATCAAATTGGCTGATCTAAAATGATTACCTTAGTTGTGTGTTTTCCACCAAATGCCTGTGTGTGATGTGCTCGGTGTAAGCATCACGTGCTACTTTTCTGCACTGGGACATCAGATCTCCCCCTCGGGATATTCAGTGAGTGAGCCCCATGTGTTTGCACAGTCCTGTGCTCTTTCACATTTATAAGTGGGCACCACTTAGTAAGATACACATTGCTTCAACTTTCAAGAGAGAGTTGAAGAGTGTTGAAAAACGGAATACAACAATGGATATCTTTTCACGGGTAACTCAATGTGGAAGGCCAGATAGATCAAGTTAGATTATGAGTGCAAATTCGTTGTGATGCCCCGGAACACATTATAATAAGTAGCCAAATTTGGCATATCAGAACTAAAATTAGTTCCTTCCTCTTTCTAAAATACTGATCATTTCTTTTAATTTTCTGTTTTCAATAATATTTGAGGCCGGGCACGGTGGTTCATACCTGTAATCCTAGCACTCTGGGAGGCAAAGGAGGGTGGATTACTTGAGCTCAAAAGTTTGAGATCAACCTGAGAAAAAAGTGAGACCCCATCTCTACTAAAAATAGAAAAAATGAGGCAAGAGGATCACTCGAGCCCATGAGCTGGAGGTTGCTGTGAGTTATGATGCCACGGCACTCTACCCAGGACAACAGCATGAGATTCTATCACCAAAAAAAAAAAAAAAAAGAAAGAAAAGAATATTCGATATGTCCAAATTCCAGCATTGTGGAAGTTCTGGATTAAACCACCATACAACAGAATTTGTAGGCTATGTCCGGTGCCTTATACAAGCAAATGCCATGGTGTTTGGAGTTCTGTTTTGTTTTGTTTTGGATGAGAATAACCTCCTGCTAATAGACCATAATTTGCCTTTGGGAGCCTTTTGTGCAGGGATTTATCTGTGTGTGAGTCTCGGGGGAGGACCGGCCACAGGAACCTGAAGACCCTCCAGTCTCACTAGAAGAAAAAAAGCTACTCAACACCACTTGCAGCTGAGCCCCTTGAAAGTCGAAGGAGAGGAATGGAGAGTGCTAGAAAACATGTTTTCTCTTTTCTTAGCCCACTCCGAACAAGGCAAGGCAGACTTAGATAGACTCAGTAAGTGATAAAAGGAAATTATAAGTGTTACATAAAACTGGCCCTTTCCCATTTTCACTGTCCTGTTCCTGGATCTGTGTAATGTACCCCTGAACACATAATCAGACAGCACGTCTGAGTGCTCGCGTCTGCCAGGCAGTGAGCTCAGTGTTTGTAAGTAATCCTCTTAACAAACCCATGGCGTCTGTGCTGTCATTGCCGGGTCACTTTACAGAGGATGTCAGTGACCAACAGAGCAAATTGCCCTGGACCCACGCAGCTCCCACCTGGGGGAGCTGGGCTGTAAATCAGATGGTTGGCGTCCTAACTCACTGTGACTTTCTGCTGAGCCAAATCTTCCAGGTTTCAGCTCAAATCCTATCATTCCTAAGAAGTCTTCCATGAGTGCTTTGCCTGAAATGAATTTTGCCTTCGCTGTGTCCTCAGGCACCTCCAGCACCATGTTCCCCAAAGCCCAGGCAGCCCCCTGCTATGCCTGCTCGTATTTACCTCACCTTCTTGTTTTCTAAATCAACTCTCTTGCTTTCTTAAATGTACATTTAAATGACACTTTATGTCACCATCAAAACTGGAAAGGCAATATGACTTGTCATATAAAGACAGTAAATGTGAAAATGAGTACGGAAGAAGAGGGTGATTAAATTCTGGCGAGCACCCCTGCCTGCTGAAGGCAGCGCTGAGTCTCATGCTTCTGTCCTGGTTTACGACGGTGCAGAAGCCAGACTAGCTGTGTTCTCTCCACAGTCTGTTCCAGCCAAATGCTGGGCATGGGGTGTCAGGGCCTGTAAAAATAATGTGTCTGCTCCCTTTTCAATCACATGGCTTGAAGAAAAAATATCTGCCAGAGCCAAAGGTGCCCTTGCCTGAGAAGTGAGACCCGCTGAGGAGACACCTCCAACCCAGTGCCGGCCGACCAGGCGTCAGCCTGTGATTCCTTCCCTGGCCGAGGCTCTGTATGCAGCGTCCTCATAGGCTTTCACTCCCGTAAAGCACTGAGCCGAGAGAGAGGCTGTGCTGGACGATGTTTGCCTTGGCAGATTTAGAGGCAGAGGCCACAGCTGCTGGAACACCAGAGAACAGAATTGGCCGGTGACAGCTGAGTCAAAAGCAAAAGATCTTATCTGCCTCCTGGTGACATAATTAGACACAAATAATGAAGGAAGGATCCTTCCCAGTAGGAGATTGTAGCTTTGTACATTCTGCTCATAAAACCACATTTACTGATAATGCAAAGTGGTAAGGAGACGAGGAGGCCGTTTGCTGGCAAACTTGGAGACAGACCAAGACTGTAGATCTTATCAGACTGATGGGGCCACTTCCTCTGGTGGCTTTCTTTCCACGTGGAAATACAGTCAACTAAACGGCTCTGATTCACCAGTTGGCACCTCAGCAGGGTGGAAGGTTCCAGGTGCGTTGCCAGCAGATCACAAGTTATGATCTGTGGGTGTGGCCGTATTTGGAGATAGGGTTTTTGCATATGTCACCAACTTAAAATGAGACCATAAGGACGGACCCTAATCCCACCTAACCGATGTCAAGGGAAGGAAATTTGGGGACACACACACGAGAATACCAGAGAAAGACACAGATTCACAGGGAGGACAGCCATGCGGGGATGGAGGTGGAGACTAAGTGATGCTGCCAAAGCCGGGGAACAGCGGGGACTGCTGGAGCTGGACAGGCCAGATGGATTCTCAGCAGCACGGCCCTGGTGGCACCTCGTTTGGGGTTCCAGGTCTAGAATGCGAGAGAGTTTGCTGTTGCTGTTCTGTGCCCCCCATTGTGTGGTACCTTGTTACGGCAGCACAGTGATGGGAGTCTAGTTTTGAATGAGATACCCATGGCTAATTTCTCATTTTCTTTTCTTTCTTTTTTTTCTTATTAAATCATGAAGAGGTAGATCATGTATACATTAATGCATTTAGGGGGTACAATGTGCTGATTTCATATACAATTAAGAACGCTTACATCCTACTGGTTAATATGTCGCTCACCTCATTTACTTACTTACTGTGATAAGACATGTATACTCTATACTTAATAGATCCAACTTGTACCCTTGCAATATTCACCCAGGTGTGATCCCACCATTCACCCTCCCTCCATCTGGCCTCCCCCTCCCCTCCCATCCCCCTCCCGCCTTCACTCTGGGCCATAGTTGTGATCTATTCTTCATATGAAAGTATGAGTGATTATAAAAAAACTCTGAGAAAAAAAATAGCTGAAGATATTAACAAATAGAAAAACATACCATGCTCATGGCTGGGAAGAATCAACATTGTTAAAATCTCCATATTACCCAAGGCAATATACAAATTTAATGCAATCCCTATCAAAGCACCACTGTCATACTTTAAAGATCTGGAAAAAATAGTACTTCATTTCATATGGAACCAGAAAAAACCTTGAATAGCCAAGTCATTACTCAGAAATAAAAGCAAATCAGGAGGAATCATGCTACCAGACTTCAATCTATACTATAAATTCCCACATTCTTATACTTACTCAGGTGCCTGACGACTTCCAGGAAGGAGTTTCTTCAAGGAAGTGAGATGAGCTCAAAGGCGAGGTGCGGGTGCTGGCATTCGGCACGGTCCTGAGGTCTCTCCTGGAGCCAGTCATCAGGGATACTGATGGGGTATCTTCGTACATGGCATTATTGTCTAGTGAACTTCCGCTCATCCTTGAGGACAAACTTTGTGCACATTCCCTTTTACTCAGAGCAGCCTAGGACACCGACTGCAACTGTTGGCAAAATCTGAGTTCTCATTGCCAGACCACTTCTCCTGGCCTAATTTGTGTTAAGTTTGGCCTCCTGACAAGGCTCAAGACAGCACAACTAACAGAAGTGATGTCCTCCACTTCCAGCCTTGGTCCACAAGAACCACCCACATGCGCTAGACCTGCGTGGAATACGGCAGATGTTCCTCAACCCTGACCGACAGGGAAGTTCCATCCTCACAGGCCAGCTTTGGATTATCACGTGAGTGCAAACTCTTATTGCCCCAGGTGTGTTTGGGCATTATACATATGTGAGGCTGTTTGTTAGAGCATCTAGCCAGTGTAGTATTTGATGCCTTAAAGTAGGGTGCTGAACCAACAAGCATGAAATGTATTCCATAGGTTTAATGACTAGACTGAAGGTGTCAAGGAGTCAGACATAGAAGGCTGAGAAGCTGAAGAGCCCTACTGTGTCACAACAGAGGATTTGTTAGAATTGTTGAGTACAATAACTTGATAGGAAGACAAAGAACTAACTGTAGTTACTAATCAAAGTACTCACAGGGGCTGGAGTTCTGGGAAGTAGCACTGCAAAAAGAAAGGTAAAGGGCAGCGCCTATGGCCCAAGGAGTAGGGCGCCAGCCCCGTATTCCAGAGGTGGCAGGTTCAAACCTGGCCCCGGCCAAAAACCGCAACAACAAAAAAAGAATGTTAAAGCGTGTTGGTTCTACCGGCTCTCTTTAGCAAGTTATTTCAGGAAGGGAAAGGGGAAGAAGAAAAAGAGGAGAAGAAGGAGAAAAGGGAAGGAAGGAAGGAGGAAAAAGGAAGGAAGGGTGGAAGGAAGAAATGAGGTAGAGAGGGAGGGAAGAATTGAGTAATTGCTTTGAAAGAAGAAACAAAGGTTCCTTGGGTGTAGAATTTTGGACCTTTGTAGAGACTAAAGGCCACTGCTTCTCAATCCTAAATAGTTTAAATTAAAGTAAAAGAGGTTTTGAAAGACAGAGATGCAGGTAATACATCGCGTGCTCCCTTCCCACAAGCTTAGTTGTTCTGGATGGTGTCAAAGGAGCAGGCATTGGCGCAGAAAGCTAGAAATTAAAAACATGGCATAGATTTTTTAAGATACATATGGGGAAGATTTGGGGGGTATTTATTGGCATATTACATAAATAGAATAAATAGGTTAATTTTTTTATTAAGTCATTTGAAGAATTATAGTGCTAAAGAAACCACTAGCTTGGCTTCAAAAGCCTGTGACTGTGATAGCACTGCTCAGGACCCAGATACGTACTAGCAGAGAGCAGCCTGCAAAACTTCCATCTGCAAAGAGAGGAAAGGGTCCCACAACCGCTGTCAGGGCTGATAACCAAGAACGTCCCAGAGAGGGAAGCCATGGCTCTATTTCAAGACTGTAATGGGAACCCAGTCACGAGTCTGTTTGTTACAGCAGCTTTACATATCTGAATTAACCCACATATAATAAAATATATGTATATTTGAGAACAGAAAACGACATCAGATTACAATTATTTTCACAAAATATGTGAGAGTTAGTGGAGTTTTTGATGATTTATAGGTGTTACTTTCTTTCCTATAATTCTTTTTTATATGTTTTTGTATTTTTCATATCTAAAATTAACATGAGTTAATTAAAAAAAGAATAAAAGTTATTTTTGGAAGTGGAAGTGTTCAGCATATATAACATTGAGAATCTAACAAGAAGAGTTTTTTTTTTTTTTTTTTAATGGATAATTGGAATGAGAAAGTGTAAGGAATGGACCCCAAATGTAAGTATGTAGAAATGATGCAATAAGGCTTCTTAAATAGCAGAAAGTACTTTTCTAAGATATTATTAATATGATTAATGACAAATGAGAGGATGTTGTTTTATAATTACCGAAAGGATAGAGGTATATAATGGGTATGTATAACTTTAATATATATACTTTTTGTCTACCCATGTGTATGTACATGAGATATATTACATATTATGTAATATGCTATATATAACTATGTAATTCATATGTAACTTCATTAGTACCTCATGTTTCTAAACATTTCAGTAGCTAGTAATTGAACCATTCAATGTGGCTCTCTACCTAACAACCTGCTAAATAATTGAGTTGTCTACAAAACTAAACTGAAACGTTATGAACTCTGGAGACTATACTTGAATTTGCCACTTAAAGTAATTATATATTATAAACCTTAATTTTAGATATTGCCAGGAAAAGCCCACATCAGTGCAACTCCATGCTGAAGGGAAGCACGCAGAGTGGGCGGTCTGGAAAACCAGGGTCAAAATCTGACTCTGTCACGTCCTGGCTGGGTGACCCGGAGCAGGTTATTAAATCCGTCTGCACCTCCGATGGCTCATCTGTGAAGTGAGAATAAATACCTCCTTTCCAAAATGTTGAGAGGATTAACAGTAAAGAATGAATTTCAACTATCTCACTTGCCACAGAGGAGAATAATTATTGATAAAAGATGGATCTTAAATTATTTTAATAACATTTTCTCCAAATAAAATTTCTCTCCCTCTGACTCTTCAGCCTTTGTTTTGTCACTATCCCACCCTCTCTCTGCACCCCCATATGAATAAAAATAGGACAGTTCTGCCCTGTGCTAATGATCAGCAGTGGAGATTGTGCTACCAACACCAAGTCTATGAAGAAGTAACAAGACTGGACACAGGTATGTAATTCACCCTCTATTTACGCCAGCTTCCCTTATCTGAGAAACCGAGGGACTCCCCACATATCCTGTGCTCACGTTTTCACCCTGACACTGGGCTTTTACCAACAGGACTCATGTGACAGAGTTTTGCTGCCTCTGTTGAGCACCAGACACAATAAGTCACATTTAATTTTGTCTTTCACTATCCACAGCTTGGAAGCCTAAATGGACAAACAACAGTTTTCTGTACTTCCACCCACTCTTAACAAAAATTCCCACAAACTCTAGGGGAAAGTTGGCTTCTGTTGACAATTGTATTTTTTTTAAAACAATAGACATAGTTTAGAAAATGTCTGCAGATAAAAATTAAAACTCTCAAACTTTAATGAATAGAAAACTTCATTACTTTCTCTGATATCCATGGTTTTGGAATAAATCTAATTCTACAGACTTTTTTTTTTTTTAATTGAGGAGGAGTGTTTAGTGGCCATTGATTTTTTGAATAAATCCAAAACAATTCTCTGTCTAAGGTAAAACAGAGAGAAACCATGTAACATGGAATTTGAAGAAACCAAGGTACAATGATTCAAAGAATGTTAGGAAAAAATGAATTATTTGCAGCATTATCGTTATACTCCTAAGATTATACCTATGTTATACTGACGATTGTTACTTTTTTAATTCTTCCCCTTATGATGTGTTTTCACTTGTTCCTCCAATGTTGATTTATGTTCTTTTTTTATTTCAGAAGCTACCTTTTTAAAAATACTTCTGATTGCTCTTATGAAGGATTCTAGGTCAACACGTAGACTGAATATTCAAAGAGGTGAAAATTGAAACTTGAAATCTACCCATTATTGTGTAATTTCCCATTCCATAGAATTGTTCTTTTTACCAATCTACAGATGAACCGTTCAGCTCCTGTATTCTAATCATAGGAAGTTTGCTCCACAAGCCTCGTATAATCAGGAAGTTTACTGGGGAGACAGGAAGGAGGTTTAGCTGCAGAGGACAGGTGGTTACCTGGCAATGACTTGGTGGGAGAATCAGGCTATAATAATGTGTTGCAAAGACCAAGTGTCCTGGTTGATATGGTAAAATAGCAAAGCAGATATCATAATCCTGCCAGCCCTCTTCATAATGCACAAAGTAATTGTAGGTTAGTCATCAGTACCATATGTTTTGTAGGATCTGGGTGTAATTTATCGGCACGGCAAATTTAGGTCTCCCTGGAGCAAAGATCATTCACTTTGCAGGCAAAAAGCCACATGTCCACTGTGCTTGATGGCTTCATGCATCAAGTTCGGAGGAGAACACTTTATGGCACTGACCCAGGGAGGGGAGTCAGAGAGTCGACTCCAGTAATGCCAGTTTTCTTTTTCTTAACCCCCTATCCTGGAGAAGAGACTTCTGTGTGCTCCTCTGCTGGGAAAATAGAGTAAAAGAAATTCCACCAGCACACACTGATACTTCTAGAGCCAAATGGACCTTGGGGTCCTCTGTGTCAGGAAAGCTGTTTCTCACAGACAATTAGTTGTACTTGGGGCCAATCAAAAGACTATTGTTCTTAATGTTGATTTTATTTTTTATTTCAAAAAAGGAATCAGGAGGCTTATTGGGTTTGCGGTTATATTTCTCAATACTTTTTGCCCAAGTATTCATGGAGGAAAGCTTGCTTTTGATTATAGACTGTTGTATTGGCTTGTTTAATAAGAAGAATGTAAATCCAGAGAATTACGGGTTCGGAGAGACAGAAAGCGTGCGGAGGGCCGGCTGGGAGCAGGGGCTCTTGCCTGTAATCTCTGCACTTTGGGAGGTTGGAGCTGGAGGATTGCTTGAGGCTGGGAGTTTGAGACCAGCCCGGACAACACTGTGAGACATTCCTATTGTATATATACAAAGGATGACAAAAAAATGTGTGCGCATTTTAAGAAAGGATAAAGCTATTAAAGTTGTGATAACATACATGGATAATAAAAGATGAATACAAGTCACATTTGAGCACCTCTTATAAATGCAGAAGTCAAGTGGGAGCTGAGTGTTGCAGTTTTAATGCAGTGTTTTCCTTTCTTAAAAAGTGTACACCTTTCAGGGACGCCCTCTGTACTGCACAGATATAGGGTATTGTATGCATTATGCATATGAAATATATACGTAGTATAAATAGACTGGGACGAGGAATGAGCATACATTACCATCTCTCGGTCATTTTTTCTAAAGGCCAAATAATTATTTCCTCCCCCAGGAATTTGTTTACTTTTATCTAAATCTATGAATAATTAATTTTTAGATCTCTCCATCAGAAACTTTCAAGAGTCCTTATGCTGAGGAATCCCGGGTACCTCCATCTCTCAAATCTGAGCACAGAGGTGTGGCCGTGCGGCCACCCAAGCAGACCACTGCACCACAGCAACCTTCCACACCCAGAGGCCCTGTCTGGGGTTCCTACGTATTTTTCTGCCTTTGTTTTGCAAAATCATTTGTTTCTGTCCTTAAATGAGTCTGTCCCTATGAAGTGCTTCTGAGAGTGCCACGCTCGTGATGAGCAGTTGTCAATTCTAACTCACAGTTACCACTGTGCGTGGATATAGTAACCATTCCCAATTTTGACAAGTGGTTCTCATCCTTATTTTATCCTTAATGACTTACTCCATGAGCACCAATTCCTTTATCCTTCCCACACATAATGAGATGTACAAAGAGGTGACTTGTTACCTATAGTGCATTCTATTTTCAGCATGGATCTAAGCAAGAACCTTCTAGAATTCCAATTACATTCCTTACACGACTCTCCAACAACTATACATTTATCTGATTTTTTTGCTGGTTTATATTAGATTTTAGAACATTCTGTATTTGGGAATAGAGGCATTGATTCCAAACTACAAATGATTACTATGAGATGTCACACCATATATTATTCATAAAATGATACTTTTTCAAATTATAGACTTGTAAAAGCAGGAAAAATAAATAGTAAACAATAATAAATAATTTGGTTTATTTTCCAATGAATACTGTACATTTGTGACATTTTATTTGATATTCTTTTAGTTTTCAGAGAAAGTTTTAGAGCTATTACTTATGAGATACTTAATTTCTAATTTTTTTAAACATATCTTTATCTACCAGTTAGTCACTGAATGTGTTTCTTGGAAGACGTTTTTCTCTTAGGAACAAAATATTCTTTTATACATACTACGTATTCAGTTTATAATGTACGTAGAGTACTGGACATAATTTTCCAAAATACTTTAACCTATTATTGACAATCATTTTCAGAGTCATTGATATAGTCTTTGTTGCATCCAAAGACACCTGTCACTTCAATTGAGGTGTGACTCACAGGTATAGTTCTGTTGGAGAGAGAAATCTCTACCAACAATAATATCGTGTTGCAAGTCTTCTTTGGATTAGTGTCCTATAACACTGCATGGATGATCATGGATGGTGGGATAGCACTGTGGCCAGATGATGCTGTTAAGCGCTTTTCACTAGTCATAACAAGAAAGGGTGGACACCCCACCTGTCACCTGTAACTGCAGAGAGTGGCTTCTGTGTGGACCTCCAAATGCAGCAACCCTGTTGTCACCTGGGAAGACACCGACAGGACAGCCCACGGTTGCCTGCATGTTCCCTCAGAATGACAATGGGCATCTTGTTTAAGATCCTCAAACTCAGAATGGTCTTCCCTACTAGGTTAAAAGTGGCGGTGCCAACTGGGAGGTGATAATTAGAAACACAACTAGCTTATGCTAAATGATGCTGGAGTTAATTGTTTATTCTAAGTCTGGAAAAAAAGCACCATTTCAGGAGTTACTAAGGGCACACCGTATTAGCCCTGTAACAAGGCGGGGGCATCCAAGGAGTGTGGACCCCATGGTGAGAGGCTCAGAGGGAGAGATGCACAACCAGGGTGCTGGGGCTGAGGAGCTCCGGGGGTGGGAGAAGGAGGGAACGCTGGAGCAGAGCTGGGAGAACACAGGACAGGGGGTTGTGGGAGTGAATGGTTTGAGAAGGTCACATCTGAGCAGAGACTCCAGGAGGTGAAGGAGGGAGCCTGTGGGCTTGTGGAGGAGAGAGTGAGGATGGGAAACAGGGCCCTAGAGAGAATACGTCTGTGTGCAATAGCAGCGAGCAGGCCGGTTGGGCTGGCACGGACAGTGATAGGTCTAAGGACACAGAGTCAGAAAGGTAACAGGGCCCCGGGGGCCACTCCAAGGGCTTTCCCTGTGGCCCCCAAAGCACAGGAAGCCACTGGAGGGATGTAAAGGAAGAGTGACATCTGACCTGTCTTTTGCAAGGATCACAGGGTGTTATGTTGAAAATATAATGAGGTGGGGGTAGGAATACAAGAAGACCAGTTAGGAGATAGTTTTTACTCAAAACTCGACATCATTGTAAAACTGACTACCATAATTAAATACTCAAAGAATTAGGTTTTTGAAATTTATGTATTCAAACTGGAGTTAGTTGCACATGTCAGAACCTTGTCCTCAGTATCCGAGTCTCTCCCTGCACAGAACCTTCCTGACCCCCCGAGCTGGGCAGCCCAACATCCTCTGACGTCCTCTTCCCACTGCCCGCGCCCCTGAGAACTCTCTCCGTCCCTGGTGGCCCCAAATTCAGGGGTGGGTTCCGATGCCTTTTACCTGTAGTGGTTCTCAGGCTCTCACTGTCCCCTCAGGGGCTTCATACCAGGGATTCCAGCCCACGTTCCAGCTCCTCCCTGTGTAAAGCTCTCGGTTTGGAAACGTTTCCTTTCTCAGTCTTACATCCCTCTTCCTGCTGACACCTTGCTCGTGATCCCGTCCATTGCCCACTGAGAGAATTTGGCAAAGGACTTTTAGTAAGAAGGATGAACACATCCCTCTCTTTGGCATTTTGACCCTTATTGACCCTGAAGCTTGTGAAGGTGGGTTTGGGCTGCAATACCTCCTCACAAACTACAGCAGCAGATGGGCTGGGGCCGGAGGAGGTCAGTGCAACCTGCTCACCCCTCATGTTTGCTAAACACAAATTCTGAATGTGACCTTGAGACTTTGAAAACTTAATCCGCCTCAGGAGACTAAAGGCAGAGTCATTGATTCTCACCAGAAGATTTAATAAGTTCTTTGAAAGCCTGCAGGTCATGTTCAAGCCACAGGCACCTTCCTTTTCCTTCAAAGGAATTTTCACTTGTTTTTCTTTCGGCCTTATTGAACGTGCACTTCCAGCTACCCACAAAGTAGGTAGGAGCTGTGATTTCACTATTACGAATGATTATTTAAATTTTGACCTACTCTTTTGAAATTATATTCATGGCATTCATATGCAATTCTCCTTTTTGCCATTATGAAACGATTAGAATGAATTCAAACAATTCATCTGGTCAGATACTTGGATAGTCAAACATAATTGAACTTCCATAAAGTCTTTCCTGGAAATGAAAAACATGTGTTTTGCTTTGAAGCCTTCTCAGTGGATGAGATATTTAAGGGGGGGAAAAAACCAAAAAACTGAATTCCAGGGGTGGTGTGGTCCTCCAGTGGGGTGGCGGCCCCTGTCTGCAGGACATCTGGAGAGGTGCCAGGAGAGCGTCAGCAGACACCAGGGTTGGGTTTGACCCTGGCCTTCGGTGCCCTGGAACAAAAGATGCTATATTCCCTGTACAACAACCTCTCTCACTCCAAATACATGGCAAATACCTCCATATGCTGCATGCTGGACGCTGCTAGAGGAGTCAGCCTCCTTTAAGGTAAGACGTTGGATCTGTACTATGATTTACTAGGGAAAAAATAGTCATTTCCTGTCTGACTATGGGAAATTGTTTTGTGATTTCATTATTATTTTGGATAAGAGCAATAACTTATAAAAATACCCAACATCCAAAGAAAATGCCTATTATGCTATTTTATTTTTATGTTTTCCGTTCCTTTACTACTACAGTATCTGTTTCCATTCTGACCTTTTCAATTCCTCTGGTGTGGTTTGTGATGTGCTTTGAGCTATAATTTCTATAGTAGTCTCTAGCTCAAAAACTCTGATGGCTCCCTATTTAAGAGCCAAATTTCTCCACCTCCATTTCAAGTCATCCAAGAAAATCAGTGCTCTGAGCCAGGTCACGGCTGCGCTCTTCCCGAAGATGTGTCTACCACAGCCAGGGCAGACTTTTAGAGTTCTGCACAGCCCTGTGTTTCTGCTGCCTGGCCTGGATCACACCTCTTCTCATATTATGTACAGTGTCTTTTATTCCTGTCTACTTTTCAAATTATACCAAATCTGTCAAGAACGAAATCTATTCTCCCTCTTCTATAAGGCAGTATGTGAAATCTTAAGGTCATGAGCTTTTTGAAAGCAGACAAACCTCCTGCTGAAAATTATTTACCTTTTTAGTCTTAGTTTCCTCATCTACAAAATGAGGGTAATGACATCTATCTGAGTTTATCATTAGAGTTATTAAATAAAAATTATACATGAATTATTTTGCACCATACCTTTCATATGCTAAGTTCCTTAAACAAGGAACTGAGATTGGTAAACACGTATTAGGTGAAACTAACAATTCACTGAATACTCCGGCCCTCCCAGAAGCCCTCCTGCTTTTATTCACTGATCTTGTTTAGAATGTACCATTTCAACCTAATGAATCCGTATATAATTGTGTCAGGGGGTGTCTTAGTAAGACTAAAAACCCTTCGATGGGAAAGAAAATTTTTAATACCATACCTTTTTTATGTCTCCGTAACATCTGACACAATGATGAGCCCCTTGATGACATTAAATAAATAGAAATCCATCCGTTCATCGTTCAGCCAGCCACAGGTGTCAGCCCCTCTGCTAGTGCTGGGGACGGGCTGGTGCGTAAGAGCCTTCTCTACCCTGAAAGAGCTTGTGGATGAGGAGAGGGGACAGTCACGTATATGGGTAGGTATTAAAAACGGGGAGGGGTTAATGATACAGAGAGTTGCTTTTTTAGCATTTCTTTAATTAATTTTAAGTATTAAAACCATATTTCGCTCATGTTAGAACCAAATGAGTGATTACTTGCATCCTTGCTGTGCTAGTAAATGATGAACAGTTGGTTCTTAGTGTGGTGTATTCGCCATTCACCGTTGTACGGCACTGCCTCCACGCACAAACACGACAGGCGTAAACAGCACAGATGACGAAAAATACATAGTAACATCAATAAGAACTGATTGATTTTGAGCGCTGTATTTGTTATCTTTAAATACGTGGAATGTATTTAATTATAACTATACCGTTTATAGTAATCTCTCTGTTTAACAACTAAAAGTTTTAATCATTGATTCTCATGAGATTCTATGAGCTGATTCCAACATACCCCTGTTTATATCCCACTTCTAACTCTTACAGCTAGATGGAAAATTAGCATTCCATATTGGCTATCAAGTTGAATTTTAATAAGGAAAGTCCATTTTAAACTGCATTTAGATACTCAAACAATTTGAATTTTTGTTGACTTTGTAAATAAGGAGTGGACTTTGAAGATAATGGGTTTTATTTAATTTTTTTAATTGCTGATGTTTACTTATGTTTTAACTCTTTACTGTTTTTCAACTTCTGTTCATTTCAGTTTTGTCTCTGTGCTTAGGTTTTACTGCCCCACCTCCACCACTTTTGCACTTATATACCCACTGATATTACCTCCCACCTCACTTTATTTTGAGAAATAAAGAAAATGTATCATTTCATCTATAAAAATGCCAGAAAGTATGTCAATGATAAGGAATTCTTTTCTTTAACCTAACCATAATAACATTATCACATCTTAAAAACCATAATTTCTTAACATCATGAGTATCACTAGTCAGTATTCAAATCTCTAATTTTCTCATAAACGTCATAAATGTTATTCTTTATACATTTTTGAGTTTGTTTGAATCTGGACACACAAAAGATAAATTTCTTATGTCTCTATTAGTCACAGGCTTTTATCTTCATATAATTTTTTCTCATGCTATATTTATTAGGGGGCTTATACTATGCACTGAGAAAGATTCCAAACTCAAAGATTGAGACAGGTTTTAAAACAAGAAGTTTATTTTACTTTCCAAGGGAGGAAAGGTCACGGCATTAAAGAAAGAAGAAATGCCAGGAGGATGAGTGACTTGGGGTTTCTATTGGAACTTAGAAAGCAGAGCAGTTGTTGCAAAATGATAATGAAAGGTGGTTTTTTCCCAGAGCAGATGTCTTCTCTTGGACTAGTTTTATCTAACTTCTTGGAATCTGGTGAATACTGAGGGGCTATATACCCAATTCTGTTTTTTAGTACTCTTCCAGTTCTGCAGAACAAGTTCTTAAAACAAACAAACAAAAACAAGTACAGCTACAGGTGCTCAAGCAAGAGGCGAGCAGTGGGGTCACCACTGTATGCAATGATGCTCTTATGTCAGATGATTTGCTAGCAATGCCATCCTTTCAATATTTTCAAAGCGATTAAGAGAAATCTTTCCTCTAGATCAGTGGTTCTCAACCTTCCTAATGCCTTCTAATATCATGACCCTATAATATGGTTCCTCATGGTGTGGTGACCCCTAACCATAAAAATATTTTCATTGCTACTTCATAACTGTAATTTTTCTACTGTTATAAAGTCACAATATAAATATCTGATATGCAGGATGTATTTTCATTGTTACAAAGGGGTCCCATCCCACAGATTGAAAACTGCTGCTCTAGAGTCTTCCACAAATTGTATTTTGTTGTTTATATCCTTTGTTAGTCACACGTTTCCTTGTCCTCCCTATTTTCTTTATACTGGTCACTGGATCTAAAGGAGCTTCATCAGATTTGGGCCCAGTTTTTATGCCAAGAGGGCTTCCATGGTGGAGTGGTGAGCCTCTGGAAGGAGGCGCATGAGACCTCTCTGTCTTTCCTTCTGTGATGCCAGCTGCTCAGTGCATGGGTCTCCTGATGCATTGGGGCCACAAAGTGGCTATGCTCTAAGTCTGTCCACGTTCTCCATTTATTAGCTGGAATACTATCAACAAAACCTTCTTCTCATACACTATACCATTCACCTAGGAATAATATAAGGCAGGTTTGACTCTGGCTCTTTTCTTGGTCACTAGCATCCTCTGTTACCAAATTCCTGTTCAAGAAACACTTCCTACAACTTTCCACTGTGATTTGCAAGGGGTGGCAAATTCATACAGCTCGACACATTTTTTTTTATAATTTTATTAAATCATAAATGTGTACATTAGTGCAATCATGGGGCACAATGTGCTGACTTCATATACAATCTGAAATATTTTCATCAAACTGTTAAACATAGCCTTCATGGCATTTTCTTAATCACTTTTTTGTAAACCTTGCTTGGCTCAGAGACCAGCATTCCCTTCTAATGGGCAAGGAGAAATTACAGGCATGTTTTTAAAAGCCTCTTCTGCTCTAAAAGGTGAGTTTTTCCATGA